>CM076575.1:791035257-791099238 GCA_034641835.2 Pinus albicaulis | reverse complement strand
CTCCCCAAGGTATGGCTCCAATGAAATATCATGAAGGCTGTGATGTTGACATGGCCTACCAGCTTAGGGAGAGGGATTACAACACACTGGAATATATCTAAAAAGGAGCAGTGAGTGTAGAGGCTAATCTGATTGAGAAAAAAGCAAGATTGAGAGCTGAGAAAAGGGTAACATAAAAAGATGACACTGTAGCTTCCACATCTAACCCCAATTATGACCGTTTGTCTAAAAACATGGAAAAGCTACAGAAAATGATGGAAAAAATGGTTGTCACAGTTAGTAAACAAAACGAAAATCAAAATCATAACCAGAACCAGAAATTTAGAAGAAATAATACCACCCCCAACAGACAAAGACAATCAGATCAACAATTTATCCCCCCATTTCAAGAGAAATTTCTTGATGAAGATGAGGGAATCATAGAAGAGTCTGAGGGGACCACAATAAACATGTTTGAAATAGAAAACTCAACCCACAACTATTCCACAGAGGAAGATCAGCCCTCATCCTCATACTGGGATGAGAAAAGGTTAGAATCTGAGGATTACATACTAGAATTTGAAAATTCCATCATGCAGGTCAGAGAACAATATGAACTCAGAAGAAAAAAGGGCTTAGACAATTCCAAAACCAAAAATTCTGAGATTATCATTAAGAAAAGGCCTGAGAAAACTCCTAAAGTAACTACTGAAAGTAACAAATCAACAGTTGAGAGTTCTGGGAAGAACAAAGAAAAAGAAAACCAAAACACTAATAAACAAAGTCAACCAACTAGCAGCACTAGCACTATGGTTAGTGCTCCTGATAAAACAGTTCCTAACACTGTACATAGTGAGAATCAACACACTGAGCCTGCTACTAAGGTAATGGCTAAAAAAACAGAGTTGAACATTACAAAGAGTCATTCCACTTTCAATTTGGAAAGTGAGATTGCTAAAATTAAAATCTCTGTCCCACTCTCTGAGTTGGCCACTCAGGATGTATATAAAGACCAAATTTTGAAAGCTTTAAATCTAGGGGAAAATAGTGACACTGTCAATTTGAGTGATGATCAACCAACCCTTCTGTTTGGTCCAAAGATAGAAGGGAAGTTTCAGGAAGGGTTAGTACCACCTTTTTATATCAGTCTCAATATCCGTGACAAGATCCTTCACAATGTAATGCATGACTCTAGGGCCTCACACAACCTGATGCCTTAGGTAGTCATGGAAAGGTTAGGCCTTGAGATAACCCGACCCTACAAATATTTATAGTCATTCGACTCTAGTAGAGTGAAATGTCTGGGCCTAATCAAGGACCTGTGTGTGAGCTTGACCCAGATTCCAGCCAAGTGTATGGTCATGGATGTTGTGGTGGTAGATGTGCCACCTAAGTATGGCATGCTACTATCCAGGTCATGGGGAGCCAAGCTGCAGGGCACAATACAGATGGATGGGGCATATGCCACAATCCCTATTTTTAGCCAACTGAGGAGACTGTATAGAGAGGCACAAATGAAATTCCTGGTCAGCAGCCCTGAAAAGCCTGAAAATTCTCCTCTGTATTCTGTGCACACAGATCTGGACTCCTTTATCTTTTGCAACGATGAATTCCTGGGAGAGCCAAAATCAGAAAACAGAGATATGAACAAAGGGGTTGATACCATAGATTTTAACATAATGGCCACTCTGGACTTAGAGGAAAACGAAGAAGAAAACTTTGGACAGTGCACTAAAACAGAAATTCAGAGCAAATAAGAAATAGAGTGCAATCAGCTGACTAGTCACCTCTCTGAATTCCATACACATCAGGGAGAGAAAAACCATCAATAGACCAGTGAAACCCACATTAGGGGAGAAAAGGATGATAAACATGAACATGACCCCTTGTGGGAAATGAATTTTGATGGATCCTATACTAGGAAGACTGTAGGAGCAGGAGTGCGGATACATATTAACACAGAGAGTGACTATGCAGAGAGCCATGCCTTTAATATGAACTTCAAATGCACAAATAATATCGCAGAGTATAAGGCTCTTATCCTAGGCTTGAATCTGTTGAAAAAATTAGGAGCTCATAGGATAACTGTGCATGGAGACTCTGAGTTGGTCATAAAACAAGTGAATGGTGAATACATAGCGAAGCACCCTAGGTTGAGAGCGCACAGGAATGACGCTATGGATTTATTGAAAACCTTTGTAGAATATGAACTAGTTTTTGTTCCTAGGAGTCGGAATGTAATTGCAAATGGATTAGCTTGTATAGCTAGTTTGTATCACAAGCCTCCTGGCGATCAACAAATCATCATTCAGACGAAGTTCAGACCTGTAGTTCCTGATAATGAGAAATATTGGCAAGTTTTTGAAGGCAATAAGCAAATTGAGGATTTCCTGACAGGCAGGAATGAGTTTGAATTCTCTGATTTGGACTCTAAATCCGAGGATAGCTGCCTGAGTGAGGAACCTCCCGATGAAGAAATATCACCCCATAGCATTGAAATAAACGTGTTAACTAAAGGAATTGGAAATCCAACTAAAGGATGTAAAAACGCAGATAAAGAGGAAATAAAGGTGCTACAGGTAAAGGATAAGAACATACCCTGAGGTCTGGCACCTTTAGAGGACCTTTTTTACTTTGATGATGTAGCGAAAAAGCCCACTATAGAACACTCAGACTCTGATGTCGAGGAATGCAACATAGGCACTGAAGATAAGCCCAAGATGATTAAATTGGCTAAGTCCCTACCTGCAAACATGAAAATAAATATATTGAATTTTTCAAAGAATTCATTGATGTGTTTGCCTGGAGCTATGAGGACTTAAAGGCCTAAGACACAAACATTATACAGCACAAAATACCTTTGAAAGAGAACCAGAAACCCTTCAGACAGAAGCTTCACAGAATTAACCCAAAACAACTTCCTGCAGTAGAAAAAGAAATAAAAAAGATGTATGAGGCAAGGATAATAGTCCCTGTGAGGTTCTCTGATTGGGTCTCAAACCTTGTAGCTTTGAGAAAGAAAACAAGTGAGATCAGATTGTGCATCGATTTCAGAAACCTTAACAGAGCCTCACTTAAGGACAATTACCCTCTGCCAAAAATGGAACACATTCTTTAGAGAGTAGTAGGCTCAAGAAGGATCTCCCTGTTAGATGGTTTCTCAGGCTATAACCAAATTCTAGTACTCCCAGAAGACCAACTCAAGACATCTTTTACCACTCCATGGGGCACTTTTATGTATGTAAAAATGCCTTTTGGGCTGATGAACGCTGGTGCCACCTTCCAACGAGCAATGGATATAGCTTTTTCAGATGAAATAGGGCACTTCATTGTCATCTATCTGGATGACATAACAATCTATTCCAAGGCTGATGAAGAACACCTAAAACATCTGAGAAGAGTGTTTGAAAAGTGTAGAAGATTCGGTCTGTCATTGAATCCTAAAAATACTGTATTTAGGCTGCAGGAAGGTAAGCTTCTCGGCCACATTATATATGAGAAGGGGATCGGGATAGACCCACAAATAATTGAGGGAATACTACAAATCACACACCCGAGAAACATTAAAGAGTTACAGTCCTTCATTGGGAAAATAAACTTCTTAAGGAGGTTTATTTCCAACTTAGCTGAGCACCTTAGGAATATGACTAATATGCTAAAAAAGGGTGTAGGGGTTAAGTGAACTGTTGAGGCTAAAAAATATTTTGAATCTGTTAAACTTGCACTCACCCAGGCTCCTGTCCTAATCAGCCCAGATTTCTCAAAGGATTTCCTGATGTTTTAATTTGCCTCAGAGCATACAGTGGCTGCAGTTTTACTGCAGAAAAATCCAGAGGGAATGGAGCAGCCCATTTCTTTCTTCAGCAAAGATCTGAGGGATGCATCGTTGAAATATAACATAATGGAAAAATAGGCCTATGCCTTGGTGAAGGCCTTGAAAGACTTCAGGGTGTACATACTGCATTCCCACACCATAGCCTACGTGCCAAACATAGTGGTTAAAGACATTTTGTCCCAAGACCCGGATGGGAAGAGGGGCAAATGGATTGTTGTAATCTTAGAATATGACCTTGAGATAAAACCCACAAAACTGATCAAAGGTCAGGGCTTAGCTCAACTAATGGCTGAATCAAATTTACAAGCCCTTGACATAAACATGGTCGATGCCTTGGATGAGCAGGAAGGATTGCCTGATCCCACTGTTGAGGAGAAGTTTCAGAACTCTCCTTGGTATTCTGACGTTACAAACCTCAATGCTCCTCTTGAACTATCAAAGACCAAGGACAGATTCCTAAAGCTAAAAGCCAGAAACTATTGCATTCTAAATGAATGTTTATACTGGAAAAATACAAATGGCCTATTGCTTAAATGTTTTCTGAAACTGAAGCTGAGAGGATTAAACAGGAGTTCCATGCGGGAGAGTGTGGAGGCCACCTAAACTAGAAAGCCACTACTAACAAAATACTCAGAGCTGCTATTATTGGCCTACACTTTTCAATGACGTCCATAAAATGATAATTGCCTGCCATAAATGCCAGATTTTTGAAGGCAAAAGAAAGCTCCTCCCTCTACCTTTACAACCCATCACTGTTGAAGGTCCCTTTATGCAATGGGGCCTAGATTTCATAGGAGAAATACACCTTGCTTCTTCTGCACAACACAAATGGATCCTTACATCCACAGACTACTTTACAAAGTGGATAGAGGGCATACCTGCTAGGAATGCCATAGATTATGTCATCATTAGGTTCCTAGAAGACCACATCCTCTCTCGGTTTGGTTGCCCAAGAAAAATAATCACTGATAATGCTGCTTCTTTTGGATCCAAGAAAATGGTTTATTTTTGTCACAGGTATCAAATAGCACTCGGTCATTCAACTGCTTATTATCCACAAGGTAATGGGTTAGTTGAATCATCAAAAAAGAGCTTGGTAACCATCATCAAGAAACTACTTGAAGATAATAAGAAATCATGGCATAACAAGTTAGTGCATGCTTTGTGGGCTGACAGGCTTACAACAAAGAAATCCATTGGCATGTCACCATATCAGCTTGTCTATGGAACAGAAGCAGTGTTTCCTACCAGCCTTGGAGTACCAGTGATTAAAATTGTCCAGGATATTCAGACAGAAGAAGACAATATGGTGAGGAGGGTAAACCAAATAATTCATCTCCAGAAAACAAGGGAAGAGGTATATAACAGATCTATCAAAGTTCAGGAAAATATAAAGAAGTTGTTTGACAAAAGAAAAAAATCATATGACTTCAAAATTGGGGATAAAGTTTTGAAATGGGACTCTAGGAGAGAAGACAAAGGAAAGCATGGCAAATTTGACAGTTTGTGGCAGGGTCCATACATCATCCAGGCCACTATTGGTCCAAATGAATTTTTTCTGCAAGAGTTAGATGGTATAGAGCTGTTTGGGGGTCCTGTCAATGGCAGGATGCTCAAACACTACTACTGCTGATTTCAAATTCCCAGTTTCCATTTCCATTGTAAATACCATTGCTATGTTGTGTTTTCAAAGAAAAGGAGAAATGTTCCAAAAAAAAAAAGGAGAAGAGAAGGAGAGGTTCAGACATGCTCGAAACATGAACCTCCGAGGTGCAAAATATTGGCTCTAATATGATCAAAACCTGAGTCAAAATAAGTAACACAACTAGTTCTAACATGCCCAATATCTGAACCAGCAAATTAAGAAGAAGGATCAGCTCTAACAAGACCAAAACCAGAGTTGAAATGAAGAAAAGAAATGACTCTAACAAGCTCAAAACTTGAGTCATAGAGAAAGAAGGATGCTTCAAAGTTTCAAGTTTTCAAGCCTTCAGATTTTGTTTTCCATTTTCTACAAAGTTTTCAGTCCAAAGAGAAATTTTTCCTTATGCCTTGGATCCACAGCAAACTAGACTGTCTAATCCTAGTTTGACTGTTTTAAATTTCTGTTGTAGAATGTAGAGAAGAAATTTGCTGGACAGTTTAACCCTAGTAGAAATTAGATTAGGAAGAGAAACATATGAGACCAACAGTTTAATCTGGTCTCATGGAGTAATAAGGGTAGAAGTAGAATAGGTTTATTTTCCTGATTGCAAAAAATTGATGATGTAAAAGGTCTGCAAATTCAAATGCACCTCGAAGAAAAATGTTAATATTGTAGGATGGGTAGGTAGATTGTTGGGAAATGTTTTCTGCTGATTAATGTATCCATCATGTTTTTGGCAGATGATCCAAGAAAAGAAAGAATGGGTCAAGTACCAGGAATCTGGCCTACTCCAAAGATCATTTTCTGAATTCTTGACTCCTTCTCGAAGAAGCCATCCCCATGTGGAGCCACTGTTAGCCCCCTATGAATTTTTTGACAAGCAAACAGGGGGCTAGATTATTTTTTGAGCCTTCAAGGAATGCATTTCTCCTGAAAACACATCATCCTTGAAATCCTCTTCATGCCCTCTACCCTTTGATTAATTTCCACTTTTGTTTCTAAGTCAATAAGCCTCACTGATTGTAAAAAGGTGTGCTCAAGATGGCCTTCATTTTCCCCTTGTATTCCTGCAAAATGTCCCATTATAACTTTTTTCCTTTTTGTCAAAGTCCCCCTTTTACCCCCAAATCCGTCTTAAACCTTATAAATCATCCCCATGCCCCTCTTCAACCATTCAAATAACCTTGTTGGTTTGATAGCCCCCTACTCTCTCTACCGTTACCCAGTTATGGCCACAAATTGCATTTAAAAGGCCGGAAAACCCACATTTTAACACATATCAGGCCTAGCCCCCTTCGGCCAGCCCCTTAATGTTTTCCCCCACAGGACCTGGGTGCTAGAACCAAGCGCTAGCCTGAAAGGTGCTTATCACGATTGGATGAATAAACCTCGAAGCGCTACCCACCGTCGATTTCCCGTAATCCAATGGTCGTCGCAAGCCCCAATGTTCTTGTGTTTCCCGTTCACCACTCTGATCACATATCCATCGTCAATCTGATCTGCAGATCGACGACCCACAATTCATCTTCCCGGTGGTCCTTACAGACAGTCACTATTCAAAACCAGGGGTTTCTATCGCACCACCTTTGGAAGGTGGGCGGTATTTTTCATTCCATAGCAATTAACACCACCGGTTGACACGCGTCCTCTTGTTGTTTTGGAATACCATTTTCACAGTGCGTTATAGTTCGACTGTGGACCCAGCACGATATGCGCGTACACCGTCCGATCTAAAACTATCCATCCAATGGTGATCGCGCCACGAAGGTGCTCGGGAGTTAGCCCAAGGCAAACGAGGACCCTGGCCCACCATCTGTCGCACTTTGATGCGTTTTCCACCGTCGATCTCCTCCTGAGATCGGACGGTTAGAATTAAATCCATGCCCTGCCATTGACCGGGTCTCACCACGTCACCTATTCCACGTTTTTTCATCGAATTTTCAGCCGTCCCCTTTATATATTTCGTTCAAAGGTTAAATGTCCAATGTTCGCATTAAAATTTGCTACATTCTGCCAAATTTCACCAGACCATTCTCCACTGTTTTGCTGCATTTTTCACCATCACCCTGCACTGTTCCGCCATTTCACCAGGTTGCACTGCCATTCTCATTGTCCCCACTGCATCCACCCTCACCATGCATGGTTTTCTTAACGTGTTTACGTGTTTTGCAGGGTTACTGACAGGCGAAAATCTGCCATGGTTCATAGGCGCTATTATATTGGCACAGAGCACAGAGAAAGGCCTGAGGAGGTGCTGAGAACGTAAATGTCCATTAAAGGTACAGATTTCAACTGTGCAAAACTTCCCGACACCATTTAAAGTCCCAATTCCGTAGACAGAGGCAATCATGGAGCCGAAAAGAGTATCAGTGACAAAGCAGAGAATTCAAGGCCCGTAATTGAATATTTTGAGCCTTAATCCAATAATTCAAAGGAAAAATATCAAACTAAAGACCTCATGAATCACACAGAAGGCCTAGGGCACACGAAATGATATATATCAGTGTCACCATCAGCAGAAGGTTCCTACTCGTGAAAGGACGAAGTGCCCATACTATTTTCATTCTATACCGTGTTCCTGAGGAAATTTCAACCCTGACAATAGTCCTATGCTATCAGAAGCATTTGTTACACAGTATGGCAGACTTGAGTCATTGATCTGTTGTTGTTCAGTTCACTAGAGTATTGCAGAAGCATTATAGCAAGTACATCAAAGACATACCTGGAGTAAATTGCAGTCTGACGAAGACTACTCTTTCATTCAAAGAGTACTGAAGATAAATGCCCAGAATTTAAAACAGAATGGGTCCTTAGTCCTCTTCCTCTTCTGAGTTTTAATGCTACATTTAGTTTTCCATCTACCTCCTCAGCCTCTTTTTCAGCTATAAAATTCATGAAGAAACTCATTGTAAAGGTTGTTGATTGGATATCTGTGAATTGCAAGTTGTTTCTCTTGAGATATAGTTCTCTGTGTAAAGTTGTATGATAGGCTGAGGAAGATGTTTCCAGACTGAATATCAAGCTATTAGCAATGTTGTACATGACTGGTGTTGCTCTTTAATATGACAAGCACATTTCTTTGGATCTTGATTTAAAGAAGCGGTGATGTTTTTCTATCTTAGTCCTTGTTTTCCTTTATAGTTCATCATGTTTCATTTTCTTCTGGCACACATCTGAAATCTAGTTTAGGATATACCCTTGCATGGTACCCTAAGCTTCTGCTCTCCCTGCCTTCAATTTTTTATGTTGTATGTGTTATCTGAGCACTGATTCAAGTTAATTTAACCAGTGTAGTTGTCGAATATATACTGCTAGCTAATGTATAAATTAATGAATATGTTCTTAGATGTTCTTGTTAGGATTTAATTGAATGAATTGGGATACTGGGAGTTTATAACTCTATCTCTATCTCACTAGGATCCTTTTCAATTAATTGAACCTTTCTAAGTTCCCTTGAGTTGGATGCCGAAGCATTGAGAGTTCAAAGTCTCTCTCTGATCTCAGGTTTTCACCTTTGTGTCCTAATCTTTAATGTTTCCTTGTTTGAAGAGTTAACCTTTAGGTGTTGGGTCACAGGTAGTCCAATGGCATGTCCTGTCTCTGGGTCTGATCCCTGAAGGTCACCTTGGAGGTTTCCTTGCTTTCACCTTCTTTCCTGCCTTTCCTACCACACAATCATCTTTAAGATCCAATGCTTTAGATGACTAGCCCAACTGAAAGCCTGCATATTGAATAACAAGTAAACCCTTTCTTGACTCCATTGCCCAATGGTCCTGAATGTTCTCTGAATCATCCCTCCTTTGCCTAAAATCCTCTTTGCTCATCCTTGTCTTATATTGAACTCTTCTTTCTTGATTCCCAACAACCAAACAAAAATCAAAGAAACAATCATGAGCCTTATAACTAGCCTAATATCTTAACACAAAGCGTCAAAGACATAAAATCTTTCCATATATAGAGAGATCCCTCTCTGGACCTAGGAGGGCTAGATCCTAGGGTCTGAAAGTGGTTCTGATGTTGTCTCATCTTTTGGTCTTGCCAATCTGGCCAAAACATGGGAACCCCAACAACACAAAAGGAGGAGGAGAGATTAGAAGATTACATGGAAAAATTTCATTATAATTTACAAAGTTCCAAGTTTGTTAACTTAACCCCAGAAATCCTAAAACCTATATTCCTAAGAGGTATAAGAGATGATTGTCTAGAGAATTTTAATCTGTTAGGAAAAGGAGACATATAGCAAGAACCGCTTGAAGAAATAATGAAGCTCTGTCTGCGGAGTCCAAGAGGATTGGTCAAGGGGAGAAGTTCAGTTTGAAACCCTTCAGTTAGGATAAAGAACTCCATAAGTGGAGGAGTAACCAGAGCAGAGATCAGGAATCTATTTGATGATTTTAAAATTGACCTCCTTAGTGCTCTCTCTGCCCAGATCACTACGGTACAAGTTTAAAAAGCACAAGCAGAAGTTGAAGCAGCTTTGGCAATATTTTGTCCTCGATGCAAAAAGAAAAATTTAGAAAGAGAATGTGGACTGAATAGCGCCAACTTGTGAAACATCTGTGATTTGGCGCATTACACTAGTCAATGATTGGAACTACCTAGACTGAAATCAGTGCTTCAGGAATCAAGTGAGGATGTCCAGTCTTCCTACTTCATCGGATCAAAGAGACGATGGCAGCCGCGACCTACAAGTATGCCTCCAGATTTTTCCTCTTTTAATCCTTGGATTAATGTTTATAATAGTCAGCAGTTTCCATGGCCATATCCTACTCCTTCCTCAACACAATTTCCTTCACCATGGAACCATTGAACTTCCCCTCCACCAATGCAATATCCTCCATCGCAATCTGATCCTTGGAGTCAGAATTGGAGAGGTAATGGGAAAGGTCTAGTGCCCCCTGCTTTAACATTTCAACAATAGTTACAACTGCCTCCTCTTCAAACTCTTGCACCTCTTTTCCAACCCCAATTATCTGTGCAACCTAACCCCAATCTGAATAATAAGGCAGCTAAGAGCTTAGATGCTCCGGTTACTTTCCAAACTTATCTGATCACTCCTATTGGGCTTAATGAGGTTCAACTTCGATCGGGAAAAGTAATTAGACCAGAAAATACTCCCATCATTACCGAGGAAGAATGTGAGTCACCTAGAAAGGATATAGTCGATTATGAAACAGTTGTTACATCTATACACCTGATGCAGCAACTGTTGTTAAACCTGTAGCAGTCAGCTCGGGAAAGCCTGTTGTTTCTACATCAGCTAACCAAAGCAGGGATGGTGCATTTGTGATAGATGACTCAACTACTAGAATTCAGGATCCTCCATACCCTCAATGATTAATTGAGATTGGGCCAGCCTTACAAACTGAATATGAGTTCCTCAAGGAATTACATTATTTGTATGTGTGGATTCCACTGTTACAAGCTCTTAAGGAAGTACCTATCTATGCCAAAAAAGTGAGAGATATGTGTGTCAAAAATCCTGGAAGAAAACCGAAAGGCCTTGCTACTATCCATGTTATGGGGAAACTTTCCGAACTAATGATTGATCAGCCTTTGTTGACTAAGTATAATGACCCAGGGAATCCTATAGTGACTGTCCATATTGATGAAAAACCCATAACTAACACTGTGATTGACTTAGGGGCATTCATTAATGTAATGAAAAAATACATTTTTATCTCCCTAGGACTTCAAGACTCAGACCTACACCTATAGTGCTTGAATTAACATATAGATCCTGTGTCAAGCCCGAGGGAATGATAGAAGATGTGGTGATCATTGTAGCCTCTTGGAATTATCCAGCTAATTTTCTCATTTTACAAACTAAATCCAACCTGGGGGGTCATCCTTTAATCTTGGTAAGACCATGGCTAGCCATTGCAGACACATATATCAGATGTAGATCTAGATCCACGGTGATCACAGATGGGTAGGCCACTAAGAACCTGAAACTTTACCCCCCAGCGAAACCACATATCAATTTGAATAGTCCCTGGTGGGATGAATTTGAACCTAAATCTGATTTTTCCCTACCTCTCCTCACACTTGGAAAATCACAATACTTTAAGGATGAAACAGAGGATGATATTATTAATGGTTTTATTAGAAATTCACTCTCTGTTGCCTCTATTAAAGATCCAGGGGAATAAGATGAGGTAGATGATGCAATTCTTGAACATTTGAAAACTACTTTGCATAATACCAATAGTCATGTTGAAATCAAGCCAAGGAAATATTTAAACATTAATCCTAGCTTGACTGCTAAACAAAACAAATTGTTGATATAGTTGTTATAGAAATATAAAAAGGCATTTGCATGGGACTATGCTGATATGAAAGGAATCCATCCTGGTCTATGCACTCACCACATCTAACTTAAAGATGGTTGCAAACCAGTTAGACAACCGCAACGCCGAATGAATATTACACTTAAGGAGATAGTGAAAGAAGAATTACATAAAATCCTTAATGCTAATTTCATCTACCCCATTTCTGATAGTCGGTGGGTGTCTCTGCTTGTCATTGTTCTGAAAAAGAATGGAAACTGGAGAGTCTATGTAGACTATAGAGAACTTAACAAGGCCACCCAAAAGGACAATTTCCCTTTACCATTCATTGATCAGGTCCTGGATACTCTCTTTGGGAAAAAAAAAATTTCATTCCTGGACGGGTTTGGTGGCTATAATCAAATACAGATTTCCCCGGAAGACCAAGACAAGACAACCTTTACCTTCCCATGGGGTACCTTTGCATACAGAGTCCTTCCTTTTGGTCTCTGTAATGTGGCAACTACTTTTCAAAGGGAAATACTGGGTATATTTTCGGATCTCTTGAATGATTGCCTTGAAAATTTCATGGATGAATTTACACCCTACGGGGATGCTTTTGAAACAAAATTAGTTTATTTGGAAAAGGTATTGGAACATTGTGAGAAAAATAATGTTTCTTTGAGAACAAAGAAATGCCACATGATGATGACTGAGAGGATTGTGCTGGGACATTTCATTTTGGCAGATGGAATCAAGGTAGACCTTGCAAAAATTGAGGTAATCTCGAGAATCACAACTCCTAGAACTCAAAAAGAGGTATGTAGTTTTTTGGGACATGCAGGGTACTATAGGATATTTATAGAAAAAATTTCAAATATTTCATCTCCTTTGTTTTCTTTTCTTAAGAAAGATGCGTAATTTGTGTGGATAGCGAAGTGTGAGCAGGCATTTTTGAAGTTAAAGAACTGAGTAACAACAACACCTGTTTTGCAAGGACCAAACTAGAGACTTCCATTCCATATTGTTATGGATACATCTGACATATTTGTGGGTGTTATTTTGGGGTAGTTGGAGGAAAAGAAACCTTATTCCATTTATTACATCAATAAGAATTTAACTCTAGCTTAGCTCAACTACATAGTGACTAAGAAGGAATTCCTAGCAGTAGTGCATGCTATCAACAAATTTTGGCACTACATAACCGGGTATCAAGTATTTGTACACATTTACCACGCTGCAATTCGATTTTTAATGAATAAACATTTTACCAATGGTAAAGTTACACGATGGTTACTATTGTTACAGGAATTTGATATCACTATCTTAGATAAATCTTGAAAAGATAATGCAGTTGTTGATTTTCTTTCTAGGTTAACTATAGGTGATAACTGCACTCCTACTGAGGATTATTTTCCAGATGAATACCTTTTTCTCATATCTACTCACTCACTATGGTATGTAGATATAGCCAAATATCTTGCTGCAGGAAAATTCCCACACCATTTATCTTCAAGAGAAAAGAGGAAGATCATACAACAGAATGCTACTTACTCATACATAGATGGCAATCTCTATCACACCAAACCTGACTTTCAGATTCGGGGTTGTGTTAGAGAATATAAGGTCTTTGATACCTTGAAATATTTTCATGAGGAACCTTGTGGAGGGCACTTTGTGGAAAAGAGAACAGGGTATAAGGCACTCTCAACAGGGTACTACTGGCCAACTATATTCCAGGATGCCAAGAAGTTTGTGAAGGGATGTGATAGCTGCCAAAGGATGGGATAGCCTCTGAAATCAGATGAGATGTCATTACAGCCTCAGATAGTGATAGAGCCATTTGATAAATGGACCCTAGATTTTGTAGGGCTAGTTAATCCTTCATCACAAAAAATATCATACATATTGGTCTACACCGACTACGTCACAATGTGGGTCAAAGAGAAGGCACTAACTAGAGCTACAGAGCAGGTTGTTTCAAACTTCCTATTTGAAGATATTTTTTTTCACTTCGGGATACCCAGGGAGATAGTGACGGATGGAGGGCCTCAATTTACATCTCATTTAATTCAGAAACTGGTTGAGAAGCATGGAATTCATCACAGGATCACTTCATATTATCACCCACAAGAAAATGGTCAAGTGGAGAGCACCAATAAAGTCATTGAGGGAATCTTAACAAAGATAGTAGCCAGCCACAGAAGAAATTGGGCCTAAAAACTTTTAGAGGTTTTGTGGGCTTACAGAACAACATGGAGGAATACTATAGGCTTCTCACCATATGAATTGATGTATGGTAAGAATCATTTATTCCCCATAGAGTTAGAAATAAATATATTGAGAACAGAATTGCAGGTCGATCTGGATTTAAGCACAACACAAAGACAAATATTGAACCATTCAATGAGTTGGAAGAGAAATGGTTGGTTGCCATTCAGTAGAGAGATATTATTCTGTAGCAAAGAGCTATATTGCATGACGGGTTCATTAAGACTTAGAAGAAATTTCAAAAAGGAGATTGGGCTCTCTTGTATGATTCAATATTAAAGGATTTCAAGGGCAAGCTCTGCACTAGATGGTTAGGTCCTTACAAATTAGACACAGCCTTTGACAACGAGACTGTACAATTGGTTACCATTGACAGTGCCAAGACACCATTACTAGTTATGGGCACCGTATGAGGTTATATCATCAACTTGCTTCTAAGGAATCATTAGTTAACATTATCACGAACTCTGATCTTTATGTTACAACAGCAGGGGAATGCCCCCTATGCAACCTGAAATTTGAAATTCCAATAAGTGCAACAACTGAAAACCACTCTTGTGGCAGCTGTTACACCTTTTTAATATATATATATATATATATATATATATATATATATATATATATATATATATATATATATATATATATATATATATATATATATATATAAATAATAATAAAAATTTGATTGTGAAAACCTCTTTTCGGTGTGCAAATGACACTCTATGGTGGGTCACTGAAAACCACTTTAAAATATTACAATCTAGCTTTTTCCCCTTTTCCAAAACATCATCCTTCCTTCCCGATATACTTTACAAGATGATGTTATTTAATTGTTTCTTTTCTGTAACTATTTTTCCTAATTATTATGCTTTTTGAAGAATAACACAAAGGTTGTCTTAGATGTTGCACATGTAACAACCAACAGACATGAATAGTGTTTTCTATTTCGTCGCATGCAGCAATAATTACAACATTCAAGCGTTACCACCATGAACACTGGAAGAAGTTATGCCATCAATTCAAATTCCCCCTCCACATCGTTTCAGGTACATCATTTAAAAAGTAATGTCATCATTTAATAATTTGGTGATTAATGGCAAGTTATGATATTCCCGTGACGCCTGTGGGCAACCGTCACCATTAAATCTAGGGGGGGATAAATCTCGTAATCATTGCAAGAAATACATAGTCTTGAAACCGTCATTAACCCCGCATGCAACAAATTAAATAGCACGATATCCAATCATAACCAAATCCGGTCAGAAAAGGCATTTGTACCTAAAGCCCGTTATTTTCCATAATTAGACATTTATGTAGGAATGTGCCAAGTACGAAGTATTGTATCCTCATCTGAAATTATTCATCCGGGATAAGCATAGCAGGGTGCCGAGAGAAAAAAAAGCAGTGTGGCGATATTACAGTTGGTTGAGCTTAAGGAGTGATTCAGAATAGCAGCAAGATGGGAGGAGCAGCAGTAAGGCATGGGCCGGAATCCATGGAAGATTTGTAGAACTATGTGGAAGCTTATCATATGTTTAGGGACACTGGGTGGATTGAATATTTTCAGAAATTGGAAGGCTCATACGAGGCTATTGCAATCCAATTCGCTCACAATTTGAATAACCACCAGACCCGAGTCAGGGGCCTGCAAATTGAAGTGACAGAAGAAGTGATTGCTTGAGTGACCACATTTTCAACAGAAGGACAAATATGGTTCAACAAGAAAATTAATTACCCTTCTTTGAAGGAAGATTTTCTTGAAGGAGAGAAAAAGCTGGAAAAGAAGGGGAGAGGAGTTGACATATTATCACTCCTCTAGCCATGGGCAGATGTCACCTTGGGTCTAATCAAGTATATTACTTGCGAGGGAAGATCCACAATCATATTTAATTACCACTTCCCTCTACTAAATCATCTTTGGCACCATCATAATATTAACCTCCCATTTTTCCTATTGGGAAACATTAAGCATATGGTTACAGCGGTTAAGACGACAACACATCCTAAAGCTTGTGTGACCAACCATGGACTTATTAAATTGATCGTGTTGGATGCCCTAAGCCAACATGGAAGGAGCTTGGAATAATTTATGAAAAAGTTCAAGGACAAGCCAGAGAAAGCAGGCTACGAATTTGGAAGGAAGTCATGCAGAAGCGGAAGGCTAGACCCAGCCCGTCAGGGCCAGAATTGGAAAAGAACCCACTAGCGAGCCAATTGGAGATAGATGGCAAAAACATAGGGTGAGAGTTATCTTGCCAACATAACCATTTCCCACAATTGAGAAGCATAAAGATGTAGAAGGATCAGAAGAAGAAGGAAAAGAACCCTCCTCGTTAGGTAAGTACGAAACTCATGTTGTGCTTTTAGAACTTGAAAATTTAAGAAAGGAAAATGAATAGTTGAAAAAAAGGTTAGCTGAGGGGAAGGAAATTTTAGTATATGTATGCACAACATGTTCTCAAGGATTAATAGTAGCAGGGTATAAGGTCTGTGGGGAAAACACTGGCTCAAATGGAAACAAAAATAGAACTTCGGGAGGTTGTCCCACAAGAACCTGCTAAGGATACTGTTGTTACACAAGAACCAACAGTTAAAGTAGAGCCTTCGATAGTAATTTACCTAGAGGCTGATACACAAGACCCTGTGGAGGCCACTGCGGTTATATAAGAACCAACAATGGGCACAAAGGCTAGCCTAGACGAAAATGAAGGGGCTAATACGCAAGAACCCACTGACGAAGTTGTTGTTACAAAAGAACCAACACTAGAGGTGGAGCATACCCATACAACAGAGGTTGTTACACCCATTATTGATGTTGAATGTAGAGGAATGTCGGGTCCCTTCGTGAGATGGAGTTCTGAGAAAATTTTGTTTATTTCCAAATTGCAGAAATGGAAGCAGGAGGCAATCTCCCTTCAGGAGGGGGTGATATCACTTAAAGAACATTAGAAGGAGATCAGTGCTTTACAGGAGAAATGGATGAAGGAAGAAGTGAATAAATCTTGGGAAGAGTATAAGTGGAAGGAAGCCGTAAAGAAGTAGAAGGAACAGATGTTTCTATTACAGCAGCAGGTTTAGGATCTTACCGTGGACAAGAAAAATCTCCACGAGCTTGCCCTCAATTTGTTGGGGTGAAGGAAACCTTCCCCATCTTACGCCATTTTCCTATGGGAATGCTATTACCTGTTTCAGTTAAAATCCATCATGGAGAACAAGCCCTATGTGGGTTTTTCCACTCGCACATTTTTAGATGTCTTTCGTGCTTATGATTTTAATGAAAAAATTTTGTTGTGCGAGTTATTTTTTCACAATGTAATTTGCGAGCACGCAAGTATGCAAATTGTAGTGACTATATTCTCCTACATGGGGGATTTGTAGTTACAATTCTTTGTGTCATTTATGGGGAATCATATTGAGTGGCATCTTTCCACGAAATCTATGGATGCCAATGAAGAAAATACATCATTATAGATCTGGGGCAGAACCAGGATGGGCTGCTAAATTAAGGTGGGAATTTAGAAGGATTCTGAGAACTCCCGAGATAAGGGAATATGCTCCCGCTTACATGAAGGAGGATTTTGTACTTTTTCCTTAATCAATTTTCATTAATGAAGATTCGAGCCCTGACTAGGTGTTTGAAGCGTACAGAAGCCAACATTTTTGAGCTGTTGGAAGGGGACCCATTTGCATTTCAGAACTTTGCGGTAGTTGGTGCACATGTACCAAAATATTCCCAAATAATACATACCCTTGGTACTTCTTGGCTTGGGCTAAGATTTAAATTCCCTTTGATTTGGCTACCAATAGAGGACTACTAGATTCATTATGAACTAAGCAAGCATGAAGCAGAGTCTTGGGTACGACACCCGATGGCTACTCAAGGGTGTTAGAGTCTTGTAATTTACAATATCATAAGGTGACTGTGTACTTTATCTTTGCAAATTTTTGATCTTGTACACAGATGTCAATATTCAAAATTATTTTCCAAAGAAAGATAAAGAGAAACAAAAGACGAAGAAAAGAGGGCATTTAAAAAGGAAAAATGCAAAGTTCATACTATAGGTAAGCAACCTAAAATCTACTTGACTGTTTTCCTATAATAAAACTAAAAAGATCAAATTTTTCTCTAAAGGTTTGAAAAGGGATGATTTTTTTCAAGTTTGGGATCTTATGGTATGTTTTTATCATAAGTCCCCAACCATGTTGCATATCCTTTTACCCCTCCCCTTTGTTATTTCTCTTATCCTAAGTTTCATTTTACCCCCTTGAATCTCATACCCCAACTCCACCTCACATCACCTACCCCGACCCATCCACGTTAACCATCTATGTTCCCCACCTCCACATCCGATGGTCTTTGACGCATTTCGCACCCCCACTTAGCCTTCAAACTTTAACCATGAAGGGGATCTGAAATGGACAGTTTCAAGTCTGGGCCCTACTCCCACACGTCAACTCAAAGTTATTTCACACCTCCCCTTTCACAATACCGCCTACCACCTTAGGACCCCTCTGAAAACTGACTTCGGGTTTTACATGATGAACTGTCGCATCCAACCATTATCCCCCTTAAAACCTTTACCTCTCATCGCATGCCTCAAGTTTCAAAAGATAAGCACAAAGGTTCGTGATAAAATCCCCAAAGTGCGATATGCAATGACGGTGGGACCCGATCGCAATCGCAAATTGCAAACTTTAAAGGATATGCGCGGGAGGTAAGTGTTAAAATTGCCGAAGTGCGATGTGCGATGCTAGGTGGGACCCAATCGCAATCAAAAATCACAAAATTTAAAGGATAGGCATGGGAGGTAAGTGTTAAAATCACCGAAGTGCGATGTGCGATGCTAGGTGGGATCCGATCGCAATCGCAAATCGCAAACTTTAAAGGATAGGCAGGGGAGGTAAGTGTTAAAACCACCAAAGTGAAATGTGCGATGTCAGGTGGGACCCGATTGAAATCGCAAACTTTAAAGGATATGCATGGGAGGTAAGTGTAAAAATCACCAAAGTGCGATGTGCGATGCCAGGTGGGACCTGATCACATAGCGCACATCACAAGTCTTAGAAGATAAGTGATACAGAAAAGTTAAAAACAACAAAATTTGAAGTGCGATGTTGGTGCATATGCGATGTATTTAAGAGAAAAGGCCTAAATATTTTAAGCCTGGGTGCATTAGGTTTGTACGTTGTTTAGTAAATAAAGAGCTAACATAGGTAGAAGAGGCAGAATCAAGCCAGAGAAGGTATGGTGGCACTATTGCGAACGTGCCAAGGGGTCAAGTCAAGCAAAAATGGCATTGGTGATATAACAATAGAAAATGAAGAGGCAACAACACGATCACCAATCCACGAAAATGCCAACACCTCATCAATTTAATAATTCCACAACGACTTTCTAAAGAGGAAGAGCCAAGGTGTCAGAGCCTTCCTTGCCTCTTCGGCATCAGAAAAATTTGGATTATGATCATAACGGACTGTTGCCTCCACCTTCTTTTCCAAAAGTATCTTGTCACCGCCTGCGTGGTTCCAATCGTCAAAGTGCTACTCCATAATATCCTCTTCGGGAGATTAAGAGGCAATTTCTTTCTCTGTAATCAATAACAAAATGTTGTTGGGGCCATGCCTATATTATCACTGTATGCAAAGTTTCCACTTGTCCAGTTTCTACGTAAATGTAATCACTACTGTTAGTATGAATCTTAATCGCAATTGTACAAAAAAGGCTCACTTTAGTCGTGCATAAAAAACAACCCTAACAGCAAACATGGCTGAAAATATATTTAGATCTGCAATTAGTTGATCAAGATAAATGCTGCAAAATCTAGATCTATGCATTAAAAGACATTAAGCAGTAAATAAAAACAAGAGTTGCTCCATGCATCCAATAGACAAGACAAGAATATGTTTAAAGAATTTTGTATTCATGGCACCTGGGAGGAGAACATAGAAGGATGTTACCAGTCCTCCTCAATGGGATGGGTTCTTGTAAGTCCTCAACACTTCAAATTTAAAATCCCTCTCTCTTGATGGTGTAGAAAACCCAGACAAAAAATGGAACTCAAAGGGAGCTCACAAGAAAAATGGTAGCAAAATATGACAATGATGGTGGATCAAAGTCAGACCAAAAGTATAGATCCAGGGTGATCTTTAGGCAACAAATGGTAGTGAATGAATGGAAAAACCCTTCTATTTATAAAAAAAAATTGGTTATTCTAGATATTGGTGCATAATTAAAATATTATTAACCAAATCAAGATCCAACTTTTATGGAATATTTTATCATATTTGTTGGAGGGAAAAATAATTTGACTTGGGTCAAATCCCTTTATTTGTAAATAATAAATAAATAAATGATTTATTTATTATTTTAAGGATGTGGTTGAGTAATAATCAAATAAATAATGATTTATTTAATTATATATAAATGATTTAGTCAAATTTAACAAGGAATATTATTTAAATAAGGTTTAAATAATTATATCTAGAAAATAAGAAGATAAATAATGATTTATCTAATTAATTTTCTTGTTTTGGGTTAAATATGACCAGTAATATTAATTAAACTGTTGTTTAACTAATTATTCCTCGAGGAAAATCAAACAAATGTAGATTTATTTAATATTTCCTCATGGGGTTTCCTGCTTAGACCATAAACAACTTAATAAAGGTGGTTTACTAAGTTATTTTTCATAGTGAAAGCAACTTTACTAAGGGTAAAATTGGTCTTACATGGTTGTTACGCAGTAATTTTTCACCGTCCCTACAATCCCCGTTCGGCACATTGGAGGGCTCATTCCGTGACCTGTGAGCAGTGACATGCCTTGAAAATACTTTCATGGCATTCCCCTGAACATGTACTTTCATCCCCCTGAAGACATCTCCTGCTGAAAAACCCTAAAAACACCCCTTTTTGCATTGGCGTGGGCAGCCAGTTCAGTACCTGCGCCAATGGGGAAAATCCTTCAAAGAGGTCGTGCCAATTGGCGCTCTGTCCCAGATTCGCACTCGCGCCAGCCAATTTAAGGAGTTTTTTTTTTAAATAAATGGCGGAAGTTTCGTCCTAACTGATCCAGGAACTGATATCTATCTTGAGTTGGGAGGTTTGGCTACGGATTCCCATAGAGAGGAAGTGGTTTGCCACCTCTCATGGAAGCTTCCTTGATGATAGGGCCAATCCCATGATTATAGGGATCCCAACTCCCCTTCCTCCATCTATAAAAGCTTGCTCATCTCCTTTGCAAGCTAGTCTTCAAGTTCCCAAATTCCCAAGAGCCTTATGCTGTAAGAGCCTCCATAACTCCCTTAAGGCCAAATCCAAGCAAGGAGACTATTGTCAAGATCCGAAGAGAAAGGTTTGTCCCATCCTTGACAGGATTTTTGAGACGTGTTCTGCTGGCGACCCTTCGAAGGAGAATTCAACGTCAGAACTATGGTTGTAATTTTCCTTTGATTGATTAATAATAAACGACTATTGGTTATGGTTCCACTCTTGTTGTTGTTTATAATGATGAGTTATGTCCTTTCTGACTGACATATAGTTGCATATACTGGATTTTACGCTTGCGTTTGTTTTGTTTCTCGCATGTGCAGGTGTCCATCACGGAGATCGTGGGGATCGTGATCTGCCAGGGCTAAGGAACGGGAGCGCTACCTCTTCTACAAGCAACAACGTTGGATTCCAGGTAAGCCTTCATCGCTAGTTGGTTTATTTGCAATTAGGAACCTGCACTATAGCGTGAATGATTGTTGCTAGACCCGGTCTGGGCTAGTAGGGATCGCCTCTGTCCGCAGAGGGGATTTACCTCCACAACAATTTGGCGACTCCGTTGGGGATCATCTAGCTTGTTGTTGTTTGTTTTATAAGCTACAAATGGAGCCTGAAGTTAGCCAAATAGCCTTCGAAACACTCTTGCTCTGCAATTGCGAAGTAGATCAAAGCTGCTTCAGTCAATCTCCGGTTTAGTTTATGAACTGAACACTTGGAGTATTGTCTTGTCTTTTCGGTTGTTTCTCGATTCTGCTTGCTTGATTGGCTCTTTTGGCTGGCTCTTTTTGTATTTGGCTTTTGGTTCAGCCCCAGAGGATCAGATCTGACCTCTGCTTTTCCAAATTTTCACTTTTTCATAGTTGGCTTTATTGGCGCGGTTTCCACCCTGACAGTCGCGCCAATTGGTGCGGGTTTCCAGTTCATCACTCGCGCCATCCTTTGTCTAGCATGGATTACAGCCAAACAGTCACGCCATCTTCTATAGGTGCTAGGGTTTACCCTTGTTTGGAAGCTTCTTTTGGTCAGTACTTTTCTTCTGGGTTTGTTTTGGATTCTGCTTGAAGTGGTGAGTCTGGTCTTGGTTGGGAGAAATTCTTTGTTTTTTCATTTTCAGGCGTTGGCGCTTGTTGTCAGTTAGCAACCCGTGCCAATTGGCCATTGGCGCTAGTTGTCAATGTGCAAGTCGCGCCAGTTGGCGCTAGTTGTCAATGTACAAGTCGAGCCAATTTCAGGGTGTGTGAAAATTGAGATTTTTTCCCTAAATCCTTCACCAGTGTGTCTTTCCCTTCCGGCCTTTCCTCTGTATGAGCATAGATTACATTGCTCATTGTTTGGAATGTCTTCTTTCCATGATTGCTTGATGTAAAAGGGAATGAATGCCTTGTTTTGATCTCATTCTTTGGAAGTCCTCTTTGTGTTTTGTCAACTTTTGAGGAATTTTGTTACAAAGTGTTTTGAAACAACGATTGCATTCTTAGTGTTTATTTACA
The DNA here is from genome assembly GCA_034641835.2 of Pinus albicaulis. Lineage (NCBI taxonomy): Eukaryota > Viridiplantae > Streptophyta > Pinopsida > Pinales > Pinaceae > Pinus > Pinus albicaulis. The sequence goes on along the minus strand of CM076575.1, from coordinate 791,076,479 downwards.
TCTCTTTTGCATTCATCCTTCATTAAGAAGCTTTGCGTTTATTTAGTTTTCATCTCAAAGTGTCCTTTTTGTTAAAATGCATTAGATCACATTGCATTGAAAGGTAGTTTTGAGATTTATCATTGAACTTAGATCACATTGTTTAATGATTGAAAGCTAGAAATCGCTCTGATTGCATTCTCTTTTATTAAAAGCGTGCATTAAGTAGATTCTCATTTCATCGAAAAATGCATTGAGTGCATTCTTATAATTTGAAAAGGAAAAAGGAAATTGTGCATAGATTACAATTGCATAGTTTTCGAAAGAGAGGATTTTGCATAGATCACATTGCATTGTTTGCATCGTTGAATGTTTGAAATTACTTTCGGATAGTGAAAGTCATCTAGTTTGGAAAAGTTTCGTTTTCAGTTTTGCTGTTTGTTGCATCATTGTTTGAAGCTCTTCCCTTAACTAGATAGCATTCATCGAATTGAAAAATTTTCTTTTCTCATGTAGCTGCATACAGGAGATTGTCATATGACATACGGTAGGGCCTTGAAACCAAAACATAATTGAAGATCAACATTAAAATTTACTCAATTTACCTAAGGAAGCATTGAAACATTAACGAAACATTTAGAGGTCTAGGTTAGAGACGTGTTCCGGCGTCGTTAAACCTAGTAGCTGTCATTTGCCTCTTGGCTTTAGACAGCACTAGTACGGACTTGTGCTCCCCGTACCGTCGCGTATATAAAGGGAGACCCCACTAGGTTGTTATCCTTTATCCATAGGAAGCCGAGTCTTCCGCCCTATACCCGTGATACACCGGACACAACATTCGGGGAGATTGCCTGCACGTACGTTAAGTCCTTGGTTGATTTCTCTTTCATTTTGAAACCAAGGTGTCTATTGCAGTTCACGGTTATTTGGTACACCCTTTGCCTAGTATTCCTGAGTAGTCATTTGATCTTTTTCGACTCTTTAAATTTGAAAGGATCACCAAGCGCTTGTCCTTTCACGCTTGCTTCAAAACTGAAAGAGATAGAGTCACCTTTCATCCGTTTCTCGACTCTTAAAACATGAAACGGTGAAGTTTCTAAGTTTCAATGTGGTAAAATAAATCACCTACAATCACACGCCCTTTTAGAGTTTTCTTGTTGGCCGTTTGATTGTGTGCCTTGGTTTTAAGCCCGTGTGCGGTTTTGAGTTGTTTTGATGGAAATTTTTCCGGAGTTCACCAACCAAGGAATCCCCTTCGATGGGAATCCTGGTCCTTTTCCTCCTTTTGGAAATGTTGGTGCTCCTTATATGGCAACGTTGTCCCTTCCTGGGTTAACTGTTGGGTTTCCTGTTTGGTTGTTTTCAATCTCTTTGGTCCCGAATGTCTCAGATTCTGTTCAATCAGTTCCTCCACATGAACAACGTCATGTTGATTCCAAGGTGGACCTCTCCCCTTCTTTGCCTATTTCTGCATCTTCATCTTCTACTTCGCCTGGTGAAAGTCTAGATTCGAGTAACCAGGTGGCTAAGAAGAAGAAGAAGAAGACAAAGAAGAAGAAGTCTGATAAAGGAGAGGCTAACTCTGCGGCTATTGCGCCTAAGAAGTCTCCTCTTGATAAAGCTTCCAACCCTCTACGGAAAGTCAAGTTCCCTTGCATGTTGTGCACAGAAGATCATCTTCTTCGAGATTTCCCTGGCATTCCCAAGGTACTCGAAGTATGGTCCAACGGTCGTCCACCATTGCCTTTGGCTTCCGGGAGTCAGGTTGGGGGCACGTCTTCAGCTAGTGTTGGTAAGACTCCTAAGAAGCAGGGTAAGATTACCAATCCCTGTAAGTTGTGTGAAGGGCACCATGCCATTCACCTTTGTTCGTATATGGATGAAGCCAAGCGAGTCTTGGACAACGCAACTGTTTCTACACCATGCCTTCTAGCTGGTTATAATCGGCTTTCTTTGAGTCCTCCACCAGCTGATCCTACGATTGGTCAAGAGTCATCCTTGGTCGATCCCGCTCCCTCGGAAATTCAAATTCAGGAATCCATCCCTGACCAACCATTGGTTGTGGGATCAGTTGAGCTGGCCGCGTCTACGGTGCACCAGCTCTTTTCCATCGAGAGTGGACCTCACACCCCTCAGGTTCTTCTTGTTTTTTCAGATTCCTCGGACTTGGAGAAATATTCTCCTGTCTCTATATCTCAAGAAGCTGCTCCTCTACCTCCCATGATGGAGGTCCCAGAGGATACTCCTCCTGCCTTCGAGATGGAGGTCATGGAGGATGCTCCTTCTTCTTCTATAACACCAGGGGAAGACCATCTCGGTTCGATGGTAGCTCCCCCAAGTAGTTTGGTCGATTCCTTTGATTGGAGTCGATTTACAGGATACCGCCTTCCGTCTTATGTGCCTTTCAAGATCACAGTATAGGCTTTTGGTCTGGTCATACCCAGCACCATTATAGACGAAGGCGCGTCTGTTAGTATTTTATCCTCAACTACTTGGAAAGCGTTCGGTTCACCATCGCTTGCACCTGTTACACAAAATCTGTTGGCGTTTAACAGAAGAACGAGTCAACCATTAGGGATCCTTCCAAGGTTACCTGTTACTTTGGGAGGTAAAACCGTCCATATGGATGTGATGGTTGTTCCAGGCCCCTTGGATTTCAATCTTCTCTTGGGGCGCGATTACACCTATTCCATGGGAGCGCTCGTCTCCTCCCTTTTTCGTGTGGTCTGTTTTCCACATGAAGGATGGATCGTGACCATTGATCAACTTTCGTTCTTTGGTCCTGATATGGCAGCTGGCCCACCATCATCCCTTCCTGGTTTTTATCCACCCGTTGTATCCGCCCCACCGCAGGTCAACTATGTGGCTACCTACCCCGTGCCTGTACTCAGTGATGATGCCATCATGCATAGTGTGCTAGGGGCATTGGGTCCTGACTTCCAGGATGTTTTCCTTCCATCGGGAGTGGAAGTCTTGGAAGCGATGACTTCTTGTTCATTATGATGATGTCGGTCGGAGCACAGTTCGTTTTCTTGTGTCAAGCTCCTTAAAAAATTAAACAAGCTGGTCGGAGCAGAGTTCGTTTTCCTGTGTCAAGCTCCTTAAACCATGAAACAAGGTCTGTCAGAGCAGAGTTCCTTGTCTTGTGTCAAGCTCCTTAAACCATGAAACAAGGTGCCCTGAGGATAGTTCTTTTAATGTGTCAACCTCGTTAAAACAATGAAACACTTTCCTGTTCAATTCGAGTCTTTGATCAGATCTCGTAAAATCCCAGTCGAGTCTTTCTTAGATCTCGTAATTTGAACCTTCACTCCATCTGCCTTTCATATGGACTAAAGCTTGGGGGGAATGTACCTCAAATTGAGTCACCATGCTGGGGTCATGCTTACTTTTTTCAAGCATAGTTTGTTTCCATTTCAAGCTTGTGTAAAAATGAAACCTTTCCCATTTTACCTCTTGTGATTGCCATTTTTATCAGCCTGTTTTTGCCAGATGAGCCTTGGTTTTCTCATGCCATCGTCACTATCTGCTTGGCCGATCATATGCCTTCACTTGGTTGTTTTACCCATTCCTGAGGAACCGCTGCGATGAGTGGTTTTGTTAGCCAGCCTCTTAACCTTTACTTGTTCTGAGCAGTTCCACCATTACTGGAACCAGTTGCTACCCTTTATACTACTCATTCCTCCAGGAGGAGTCAACTTTCAGCCCTTTTCTGACTCTCTAAACATGAAAATATTGCTGAGTCGCTTGTCATTTTGATCTCGTTAAAGTGGCTGTGAAACGACATCTACCAAGTATATGTTTACCCATTTTTTGGGCTGGGATAGATTATTTACGAAAAAGGAATACCCTAGCCTATCGCGACTAGGAGGTTTTCTCGGATATTGTTTTCTACCTTTTCGGATCTGAGGAACTATTCACGAAAAGGGACCTGTGGAGTTTACTTTTCCGCTGTCTTTTCAAACTCTCTAAACATGAAAAGACGCCGAGTTCTTCCTTTATCAGACTCGTTAAACCCTGATGACATTGGATTCAGTCGTAATGACGGTATCCGAGTTCCTCCTTCCTAGGGCTCGTTAAATGTACTACGATGGATTCATCCGAAGGACGAATTTATATGACAAGCATATGGTATCCTCTTCAAGCTTGAGTAAAAATAAAGAGGTACTCGCCAGAAATGGTGGGGAAAATGGAACCAACATCGTAGTCGTGTCGGTAGTATGTCGCTCTTGAACATGGCACTTGTCTGCATTCGTGTCGGGTTGGGGACATCTCATCTCGCTTTTTCACTTGCCTCCATGGGTTTGGGTGATCCTTTTGACCTCTCATCTGCTCTTTGCCTCGTCACCATGACCTCTGATCCGTTGATGTCAAATGCTGCCAAACTCACTGTCGTGTCGTTTATATGTTCAAGAGAAGTTGACCTCTGCAAGTATCAACCTCCCTATGATTCTCATCTGATCCTAATTCACAAAAACATTATTTTCCTCTGTCTCGTGTCGATGATGTGGGAACCATTATGGCCCACCTTCGATCAAGGTCACTTCCTGTCGACTTCAGCTCATTATCCAGCAAGCTAATCTAGAGACTCCCTTCTGGTACCTTGGAGCCTGCATGCCTCAATGGCAGGTTCTTCGCATTCGACGTGAGGTTTTCATCACTGGCCTCTGATCGCATGATTCTACGGGTGTTCGACGCCAGCTCATTGATTCACATGCCGTAGACTGTACCTGTAGTACCTTGAGGACCATTGTCATTAATGGTGGTACCTCTCGCGTCTGTTAACAGCTTTCATCATTGGCTGGTAATCAGACGATGTTCTCGCATGTTCGACTTCAGCCCATTTATTCACATGCTTGGACTTGTACTGTGTTCGGGTCGAGATGGAGCGCAAGACCCTGGATTGTGTCTGTTGTAATCCAGGCTGCGATTTTGTGGATTATTATGATTGATTACATGACTCACTTACTGGATGGCTGCGACCATACCTGAGTCTATTTATCGATCCTCACTGGATGGCTGCGCCCATGCCTTGGATCTGGATTATTGTATACTCTGTTATGGATGGCTGCACCCATACCACATATATATCATGTATCTGAGATATCAGTTGTACTTCTCTACGCAGGTTTTCCGACGGCGGTGTTTTCAGTTGGACACGTTCTCGTAAAGCATTTCACCCCTCTCTCGCTCAGACTCTCATGCTTTGAGAACTCATTACCTGATATTTTCACCGTCCTACTTGATCAAGTCCGCACATTGGAGGGCTCATTCCGTGACCTATGGCTTGATGACATGCCTTGAAAATACTCTTATGGCATTCTGAACATGCTTTCATCCCGAAGACATCTCTCTTGAAAAGCCTAAAAACACCCCTTTTTGCATTAGAGACGGCCCGAGTTCGTGCAGTGCGATGGGGAAAATCCATGAAGGTCAGCAATTGGCGCTCATCCCCAGTCGCACTTGCGCCGGCCAATTTAAGTGTTTTTTTAAATAAATGGCAGAAGTTTCGTCCTAACAAATTCCTGGACTGATATCTATCTTGAGTTGGGAGGTTTGGCTATAGATTTCCATAGAGAGGAAGTGGTTTGCCACCTCTCATGGAAGCTTCCTTGATGATAGGGCCAATCCCATGATTATAGGGATCCCAACTCCCCTTCCTCCATCTATAAAAGCTTGCTTATCTCCTTTGCAAGCTAGTCTTCAAGTTCCCAAATTCCCAAGAGCCTTATGCTGCAAGAGCCTCCATAACTCCCTTAAGGCCAAATCCAAGCAAGGAGACAATTGTCAAGATCTGAAGAGAGAGGTTTGTCCCATCCTTGACAGGCTTTTCAAGACGTGTTCTGCTGGCGACCCTCCGAAGGAGAATTCAGCGTTAGAACTATGGTTGTAATTTTCCTTTGATTGATTAATAATAAACGACTATTGGTTATGGTTCCACTCTTGTTGTTGTTTATAATGATGAGTTATGTCCTTTCTGACTGACATGTAGTTGCATATTCTAGATTTTACGCTTGCGTTTGTTTTGTTTCTCGCATGTGCAAGTGTCCATCATGGAGATCGTGGGGATCATGATCTGCCAGGGCTAAGGAACGGGAGCGCTGCCTCTTCTACAAGCAACATTGTTGGATTCCAGTTAAGCCTTCATCGCTAGTTGGTTTATTTGCAATTAGGAACCTGCACTATAGCATGAACGATTGTTGCTAGACCTGGTCTGGGCTAGTAGGGATCGCCTCTGTCCGCAGAGGGGATTTACCTCCACAAAAATGGTGTACTTTGGTCCATCTAATAGTAATAGTTTAGATGATCAAAAAATGGTGTAATATATTGCCCCCCAGCGTGCGAGTGTTAGGAGCTAATCGTATGACCTAAGTACGTTGTAAGAACTCAATCACTAGACACTGAAGGAGAAGTCAGAGAGAGAGAAATATAAGGTAGACCAAAGAGCTAGAGGACTAGACCCTGAGGATGCGAGACTTATAGGTGCAATAAGTCTCTTTTATGAGTGAGTACCTATGCTATAGGCGGCGGGGGAGGCATACCTATGCCCACTGAGACAAAGTACAAAGAATAATGCGTCCAGTAAACAAGGGACTGAACTATATAGTACATGATGGCATAAACATGAGCTAGATAAAAACACGATAATGAATCCCACATACATACTTTGCCTGGGATAACAACCAGGACTTATACAATAATATTTGAGTACATGAGATATAAATACAACTAATGTGCCCCTGTAAACAGGAAAGGGCTCTAAAAATATGACTGATACATGCAGCCTAAAAGGCGTTGCAAGCGGTTAAGGCCGACATCATCAAATCTATGGAGTTGCATCAAAGGCTGTAATGAAGAGGTCATCCGGGCATGTGGGGGGCTACCTATAGGGCCACCCCCTCATGAGGGTTGAAACATCTCACACACACCCAGGAATCATTGGTCCAATCTACTGCATCACTGAACCATCAAGTATACAGATCTCGATCTTACTGAAAGGAGCTAGAGCTGAGAAACAATCAAGTCAAAGGGAAATAAGGAGTCTCTTTGCTTGATCTGAGGCACCAAACAAGATTGGAAGCTGGAACCAAGGTACACCGCTCTCTAGACCTGTCTTCTAGAATGAATGATCTGATGTCGACAGAAGGAGGTCTGCCATAGGTGAGGCAATAATAGATCCTCAACTAAGGCACAAGAGAAAATAGTAGAGCGACTGACAGACTGACACCAGGGATGATGATGAAATGTGGGGTACTGTGTAGCGGATGGAAGACTTCCCTTGTTATAGCATAAATGGCATGGATGACCTAGCAGCGACTGACAAAATATCAAAGGGGATAGGGGACAGTAAGATTGGAGGCCATAATGTGTGACACGAGAGAGGGACCAAGTAATGAAGGATGGAGGACTATAGCGGGATACAAAGGGACTCGGGATAGAATCCATGAATGCGATGATGACTCAAATCGAATGCTCTAAACAAGGGTGACTCGATGATGATGCCACACAGTAAAGGTCCAATGGGTACCATAAAAACATGAGTAAAAAATGGTTACTCATGACGAAAATCGCCACGAGCATGGACAAGTACGGAGGCAAAATGGTGCCCCAAGTACAAGTGTTGTAAGTGAAGAAATTTGATTTTGAGGAGTGGTGAAGTGACCCTTCTTGGACAAAATGTGTCGTGGTAAAGTATTAAATCACAAAAAACTAACAAATACACATTTGAGAGCTCGGGGAGAGCTTTCCAATGGTATAGATGGTTTTTCAAATTGAGCTACGGTTTGGCTGTAGCAGGTGAAAGAAAAATTAGGGGTTTCTCTTTTAATGAGGCATTTTCCCTCCAAATTCACTCATTTGCAAGTGGAGTTGTGGTGAATGTAGAGAGGAGACAAGGCCCTAAATCTTGCGGTGATCATAACGAACAAATAGATCATTGGAATCGAGATCTGTTAATTGCAGGTAAGAGGTCTAACCCTACTCTTTCATTTCAGTGGATTGAAAGTTCAGTTTAGGTACCCAGATCTCATGAATAGGCCAGGTTGCACTTTTTGGGGTTTGTTCTGTGACCTAGGTAGTAGGTACTGGGCAGAAAACTGCGACTTGTCCCAGGAAATGACCTGAAAAGTGTGACCTGTTAGAGAAAGGGGATTTCAGTGATATTTCTGGCGGAGATCTGGGATTTTTTATAGTTGAGGGGCATAGGTGCCCCCAGGCATGTTATGGTCATGCCAAAATGTATTTATAAATAAGGAATCTAAACAAATTTTATTGATGTGGTGCGCCATTTGTTTTCGTTGTGGTTATGTAGTTTGAGAAAGGGAATGGAGGATTACCAATCTCTTTTAGTACTGCATATATGAATCAAATGGACTTAAGTTTATGGGTTGGCATACATGGTGTCACTATCCCAAAAATAGGATTTGGAGATAATGAACTGGTTCTCTCCTAGAAAACCCACAGGTTGGTCAACAACAATGTCTAAGGGACTAGGTTGCTGATGTAAGATGAAGGAATGACGAGGGATATCATCCTTAGAGCGATCTGAAGTGATATGGGACTCTAGAGGTTCTTCTAAATGGGGAAGAATAATGGTACTAGAGTCAACACAACCAGATACACTAGGAGAGTTGTGGATAATTGCTTCTCCTGGCCTCTCCAATATGGGTGCCCCCTTACCCAAACATTGAGTGTCAATGTAATGGCTGCAAGGTGTATGTGGTTCAAATGCATGGGTTCGATGTAAGGGGAGATAGATAAAGTCAGGGGTGGTGACTACTCCCATAATGTCATCATTGTAATAGAAGATGGGGTGACTGGTGGAAGAAAGTCCACCTAACGCGGCGAAGCTACCTGGCTCATCATCATGAGAAGTAAGGTTCGCATGCACATCATCATGGAGGGTGACGAAAGGACAAGTAGATGAAGGATCCACCGATGTTGAGCCCAAGGTGATCACTGAAGGGAGGTCAGGCGAAACAAAAGGGGAAGTCCCAAGGGGGTCTTCCACCGAGGATCTCATAGATGATGACAGGTAGTGGATAGTGGTTGAAGACTCTATCATTTTGACATCTAGAGGGGGAATTTATATGGGGGTGGATGTGTCCTCGGGTTCTTTTAAAGCAAAATGCGCAAATAAGGGAGCAGTGGACTCATTGTGCTTGGCCTTGAATTGGAAAACCGCTTCCAAAGAGGAGGGGTACTCATCGAGGCAGGGAAAAAGGTGTCTGTAGTGGCCATGGAAATCGCACAAAGCACAAGGATGATTTGTGCACAAAGACTTGAGTTTCGGGACTGAATCGGGTATAGTGACATAGACGACAGGGATATCAGATTTCGGAAACGTCTCATTGACCATGGGCTTGAGGTGAGGCAATTCCGGATAGGTATGGGTGGCATGACCGACAACATCACACAAAGCACACTGTATAGTATGCTTTGGCAGCCGAGGAGGGGAAAGGTTTTTCAGGGCAGCCTTATCTTTAGATGCCTTCTTTTTGGCTTTGCCCCTGTTACCCAAAGTTGTCACAATAGGAGGAGGTTCCTATTGAGGTGGCTGAGGCACAGTAGCAACGGGAGGGGTCATAGGGACCAGTTGAACTAAGGTCAAAGGAAGATAAGATTTGGGTTGACCAGGTGGGGTAGCAGCTGTGGGATTAAGGTACCAGATAGGAATCCCCAGGGTCAAGTTAGGAAGTGATAGGGTAGACATGACAGGTACCGAGAACACTCTAGGAGGGGGAGCTAGGAATGGTATCTGACTAAAGGGGCAATGCCCAGGCGAGATGGCTCCAAGATGGTTAAGGCCTGGAGGAACCGTTCTAGGAGGGTAGAGAGGCTCATGGATACCAGCTGTAGGTGAAGGGCTAGGAGGAGGGGGTCCGGAAGGCTGAATCAAAGGGCTAGGAGTAGGTTGTGGAGGGCAAGGCTGCTAACTAGTCGAAGAAATTTTCTTGAGGGAAGCCCGAGACGATTGCATCATGCAAACATTTGATGAGCTTGGATCAGAGACATGAGGAGGAAGACCAGGGAATGTACCAAGAAAAGAGGAGTATTTGTAGACTCCGGGTGAGCCACTGGTCAATGGATCGATGGTTTGCTTACTGGCCACTGAAGAGATGATGGAATTAGGGGAGGTCTGATACTTCAGTTCGCAATATGTCAACTGGTCAATGGTGACTATCTTTCCATTATGGGGAAATGAAATCTTACAGTGAGCCACAGATGGTACAACAGACATCGCATAGGTGTAGCTACGACCCAATAAAATTTTGTAATCTAAGGGGGCATCAATGACTTCTACATCAATGCAAACAATCTTACCCGCAAGAGTAATAGAACAATTGCGGAACAGGCCAATGGGTTGAGAGGCATGGCCATCCCACGCATGGAGGTTGATTGTGGAAGGGGCCAACTCAGGTGATCCAAGTTGCTTCCAAACCGAAGTGGACATCACATAGGTGGATGCCCCCTCATCAATGATACAACACGAAACGTTGGCGTTTCAGACTTTGATTGGGATTTGGAAGGCGACGGAAGCGAGAAGAGGAGGATGTTCTGACCGGTAAACATCAAAGATGATCAAGTGATCATCTAAAGGATCTACAACACCCATGGCAGATAGTAGAGCTTTTCATTGTGAAGGGCACGACTAGAGGAGTTCCAGTGTTGAGATGGCAGCAGGAGATTGCGCCAAATCATCTACTATATTATACGAATAGGCAGCTTTTCCAGAAGCAACATTTCAGTGTAGTGGTCCCTTATGGATCTTGGTATGAACTTTTGCCTTAGGTTGAGAGATCTGCAAAGGACCATTAGTTGTCAAAAGAGGCTCTGTATAACCTGAAGAAGGGGACTTGGGGACATATATAGCGGGAGGCTTGTTGTACTGACGAGACCAAGTCTGAAGGTTGAGGTCAACGGTTATAGGTTGGTCAACGTTCATCATGAGAATCTGGTAATTGGAGGTACCAGATGGAGGACGTTGAGTGGCCGCCTAAACTTTAGGTTTTTGGGTAGCCACAAATCCTTGTTGAGGGAAAGGATTAGTAAACACAATTGGCTGACTAGGTGCAGGATTGGGAGGGACGGGAGGGGAGGCTTGCTATTCTCACAATGCTGCTTGAGACTCCCACATCTCCCACATCTGTGGTAAAAAAAATCGTGCATGTAATGACCATAAACACCACAACAAGAACAAGGCTTGTTCGTGTGAACAGGCCTGTCTTGCTTGGGCTGAGTGCCATATTGCTGGTTAGCAGTGTTATGAGCATTATTTTGAGGACTAGGTCTAGGATTACTGGGGGCAGATTGATTTTTAGTGCCTTGCCTCTTCTTTTTGGAAGGAGGAGGATTAGTCGCGCCTTGTTGTGCATACACCTGCCCTTGAGAGGGTAGTGGCTGCTGTTGCGGGGGTTGAGAAGGAAAGGGAGGCGGAGGTGCTAATGCTAGAGGAGCTGGAGCACCAGGCTGTGGATACAAATAATAAGAAGGTTGGGTAACATTGTGGTAAATAGGAGGTTGGGAAAAAGGTGTAGGCATGTTGTATCCTCGATACATGATACCGGGAGGGGGAAAAGTGCAAGAAGTGCTGGCCCCTCCCTGAGGAAAACCATAGCCCATGGGAGGCTAAGCGTACGAATGAGAAAGAGCTCCAGTGACACTGTCGGCAGCATGAGATTCCCCTGGTGCATTGGCACCACCGAGTCTAGGAAGATCAGGCAGAACAGTATAAACACAACCTGACTGAGCGTAGATCATGTCATATTTTAAGGCAACCTGGAGAGCAGCTTCTTCGGTTTGAGGGAAATGCGATGCGACATCCTTTCTGATAGCAGGCAAAAGAGATCTAAGGAACTAGTCCATGTAGATATGGTCTTCGAAGGTAGGGGCTCAACATAGGATCTTTCTTCACCGCCATTCCTGTACATGATCGGATAGGCAGGTCGCGGACGATTGATGGAAAGAAGTCTAAAGTTTGGTACAAGTGTCATAACAAAGGGGAAGCTAGAAATAAGACAGAAAAGCCCGGGCAAGAGTCACAAAGGTGGTATGAGAGGATGAGGCCTGATCAAATACCACTTAGAATCTTTGCCAGTAAGTATACATTGGAACAACTGAAGACGGACAGAGTCATCGGTAATGGAGTTAGAAAAACACCACATGTGGAAATATCGAACATGAATTGTAGGATCTTCTCCAGCAAGACCTTCAAACTTGGGAATGTTGGAAAGGAGCTTGGTCGGCATAGCAGGCAAACTAGCATCATGGTGTATAGGGTCATTGATCAACTAGTTAAAATCGGGACGACTGAGGCTTGCCATATAGGGGAGTAAGGGAGCAGCCGGGGTAGTTCTTGTTGCAGTCCCACTAGTAGTATTCCCAACATTAGGGCCGGGGCTACCACCAACATTAGGTCCTGAACGAAAAATGGTGAAGGTGATAGAGGGAGAACCGGTGGTGGAACCAGAAGGAGAACCCAATGAGCCAAAAGAGGAGTGGGAGTGTGGACTCGATGGAGGAATAACTTGAATCCTACGCGGAGGAGTAAATCTTCCTACTATAAACTGAGAATGAAGGCCAAGAAGTCTCCGGGATAAACACCTCGGAGGCGCAATGGTGAAGGTACAAACACGACACAAAGGGAGAAGAGACCAAAAATGACAAGGAGGTGCGGTATCAACTGATTAAAATGTCTAAACAAGGGCAAAGAGGTGCAGGATCAATTGATTACAATGTTTAAAGTCTTTTCTTGGCGATGTTAGCCAAGCTCTTCTTCACTTAGGGTGTGTGTGTTAAGTGTGTAAATTTTAATTTTTAAACCCAGACGTTTGTAGCGAAAAATAAAAAGTGTGTTGTATAACTATAAATAAACCTATAGATAACAATATATAAAATTGAAATAACATAAAATAAACAGCTAATTATGCATCAATCTAAACCCTAGGAGGTGGGTCTCTCAAAAACTAGTCTGTAGGTAGGTAAAAATCTAGTCAAAACACACTAAAATAGCCAATAGATCTAAGGTCGGGAGGGACAGAGATCTAAAGGTTAGATCTGCTGGAAATAGTTGCAGAAAAACATCAAAAAATAAGAGGAAAGATTACTGTAAATGAGGTGGCGAAAGGCTATAAACTGAAGGGAAGCGGAGGGGACCCTAGAGGAAAACCCAAACAAAACTAAAGGAGGTGTTTTGGATGGATAGATAACCAATCTGAAGTGGATCTGAAGGTAAGATATCAGATCTAAAAAAGGCTGAACACATTGAAATTTTAGACAACCTGTAGCAGCTAAAACTCTTCCACAAAAGGTGGAGGGTACTGAAGCCCTACGGGGCTAGGTTCCCACTTTTTTGAGTAAAAAATAACAAGTACAGGTCCAAAATGGGCAAAGATGGATGTTAGAAAACCCTGAACAAAGGCCCAGAGAAACCCATAAAACTTTCAGAAAAACTCCCGTAAAAATTCCAGGTCGCAGTTTCTGACTTCATTTCTGTAGAGGTCACAGGTTTTGGCCTATTTTTTGTGCCCTAGAGGTTTAGGTCACAGGTTTTGGCCCTAAAAGTGCTACCTGCACTTCCAGCACTCTCGGGAGAAGGTTTCAAAAGAATGTGCCATCTCAGCTGCGGCTGATGCCGATCACCTACGTAATAGGTCCGAAAACACACGAAAGTTAGAAATTTTAATGATTTAGGGTTTTAGAGGTTAAAAACAACATCAATAAAAGAAAAACAAGAAGCTGAAGAGAAATCCTAGGGTTTGAAGCAGCTGGATATGCAGGGATCTGAAAAATGACACAGGTCGTAATCGTAAACCTGTGTGGAGTCGCCAGTTATTAGTATGAATCTTAATCGCAAGTATATGAAAAAGGCTCACTTTAGCTGTGAATAACAAACAACCCTAACAACAAAGATGTCTAACAATACCTTTAGATCTAAAATTATTTGACCAAGATAAATGATTCAAAATATAGATCTATGAATTAAAAGACATTAAGCAGTAAATAAAAACAAGAGTTGCTCCATGCATCCAATAGACAAGACAAGATTATGTTTAAAGAATTTTGTATTTATGGCACCTGGGACGAGAACATAGAAGGAAGTTACCAGTACTCCTCAATGGGATGGGTTCTTGTAAGTCCTCAGCACTTCAGATCTGAAATCCATCTCTCTTGGGTGTAGAAAACCCAGACAAAAAATGGAACTCAAAGGGAGCTCACAAGAAAATGGTAGCAAAATATGACAATGATGGTGGATCAAATTCAAACCAAAAGTATAGATCTAGAGTGATATTTAGGCAACAAAAGGTAGTGAATGAATGGAAAAAACCTTCTATTTATAACAAAACATTGAGTTAGTCGAGATATTGGTGCATAATTAAAATATTATTAACCAAATCAAGATCCAACTTTTATGGAATATTTTATTATATTTGTTGGAGGGAAAAAGAATTTGACTCGAGTCAAATCCCTTTATTTGTAAATAATAAATAAATAAATGATTTATTTATTATTTTAAGGATGTGGTTGAGTGATAATCAAATAAATAATGATTTATCTAATTATTTATAAATGATTTAGTCAAATTTAACAAGGAATATTATTTAAATAAGGTTTAAATAATTATTCCTAGAAAATAATAAGATAAATAGTGATTTATCTAATTAATTTTCCTGTTTTGGGTTAAATATGATCAGGAATATTAATTAAACTATTTTTTAACTAATTATTCCTTGAGGAAAATAAAAAAAATGTAGATTTATTTAATATTTCCTCATGGGGTTTCCTGTTTAGATCATAAACAACTTAATAAAGGTGGTTTACTGAGCTATTTTTCAGAGTGAAAGCAATTTTACTAAGGGTAAAATTGGTCTTACATGGTGTACTTTGGTCCATCTAATAGTAATAGGTTAGATGACCAAAAAATGGTGTAACAACTGTAGTATACAAATGAACCGACTTATGTTTTACATAAATATTGCATGCCTTAGCAGTATCAATGGGGAAGGTTGCACCAAGTTGTTAGATTATGTGTTGTAAAAGATCATTGTATTGGAGCACTGTAACTGTTTTGATCTGGGCATAAATAATAAGAGGTTGTTCACAGGATTCTTGAGCTATGTTAATGGTGATGTTATTTCCTCTGTTTTTATGTTTTTCCTCTGTATTTTCATGTTGTGCATCAATTTATCTAATTGAAAAACATAAAATTTAGATTAACATTTGTTGAGAGAGCACCTTAATTATGTCTATGTTTGTTATCTTAATGTTTTCTTCTGAAGTATAGTTAAATAATTCTTAATTTCTCTTTAGCTATTATTGAACTCATTGCTTTCTTTCATCTCATATTGTAATATTCCTAAAATTAGCATGTAGCTAATGGGAATATTATATTTTGTTTCTTGCACTTAGTAGGTGAATAAATGGGTGAAAGATACCCATACTTGTCTTGTGTTGGCATAAAATCCCTCTTGGTGTGAAAATGGGATAACTTAATGGTTGTATTTTTCACTTCCCATGTGTGAACAGGAAAAGAATCATGTTGATTCAGTCAAGTTGACCAAGTCAACAACGCAACATGGAGGAGCAGTCTTGATAGAGATACAATGCAATTTTGGAGGGAAAGTATTCACATGGTGTTGGAAACCCTAATAGGTGGGACCCAAGGTGAGGAGTCTCACAAACTTTATAAGGAGGAAGATAGCAGACATTTGAGGTTAGCTTATGGATTATTGATTTTGGTCTGCTTAGACACTTGAGCATTCTTTAGTTGTTGAGTTGAGTATGCAGTGTTGTTCAACACAAGGCATTCCTGCTTAGGGATTCCTTCTCCTTCATTGAGTGATCACTTGGAGGAGTTCTGTTCTTCATTTTCCCACATCCAGGCTTGAGGCCAAGCACATCCTTCAGCTACAACGTTATTCTTGTAGCAGGGAACACTGTGTTGTAGGGTGTTGCAGTGGGAGACTTACAACACCAACTCTTGAGATTATCTTTTAGAGGAGGGAGCTCCCCTTGCTTCAAAAGATCTGTACAGGAGATCCCAGAGCATATTTTACATCTTGGCATGTGGCCAAATCACTTTTCATCCTCTACAACTCAGTCAGCTTTAGAAACTGCGTCACTTTCAGGAGTGCTACAGTAGTAGGGTTTGATCCCTTGCTTGTGAGCTTGTTCCTTGGAGGAAGGGCCAACCCTTCTCTCGGAAAGCTATGTTCATTCTTCTTCTATAATTTGTATATTTCAGCTACATTTATACAGAGTTGCAGTATAACTGTGTTTTTTAGATCTAGATCTGCATATCTTCTCTTTTGTACATTTGTCTCTCATGAAACACTTGCCGGGTTAATCTTATTTTGTATAAAAAGGGAGGGATATCCATTTTCTCAGCCATTGGATGCTTGTAGACTCCAGATCTGTTATGTCACATTTTTTTCTGCATAAACCCATAATAGAATAACATTTTTCTTGCTTCAGTCCTTTCTGCATGATTTAGGCTATGGGGTTTGGGCTTATTTGGGACATATTTACTTGGGGAGATCTGTTTATACTGGCTAGAGTGATTTGTTTCACCTCTAATTCTGCATGTGACTTTTATATGATGTATTATAAGGGGTACAAGTCCCATTCCTCACAGGTATACGTTATTTTCTGAAGACAGTTGTTTTATGCCCTATATTGTTGCATTTCCCCACTTGGGAAGGAGGATATAGGCCATATGCTTGCTGAGGTTTTTTCATCCGCTGGAGAGATATTATTTTACATCTAATGAGCTGATCTAAATTTCCATGCTCATGATTTTCTGAAGCTCCAAATTTGTAATATCTTCAAATATTCCATTTGTTGTAGAAAAACCCTGCTTTGGGATATTACAGTGGTATCAGAGTAACTTTCTTGGCTCAGCCTGTGGATTTTAGATCCAATCAGAAGATAAGAAGAAGAGGAGAACAAAATGATGGAGAGGATGAGATTAATCTCTTCAATTTTCAAATCTAAGAAGAGCCTCTCCAAGGAGGTTCAACTGATGGAAGAAGAAAGATGCAATGAAACTCCAAGAGGGTTTCGAGAAGGAGAAAGTTGTAGTGAGACCTCTAAAAGGTTTCAAGAGGAAGAATAAGACCCATGCACTTCCTATTCTCATGGAGGAAGTGAAGAGCAATAAGACCACTTAGAGCATGAGATCCTGAGTGGATACTTGGCAGATTACAAGTGCCAACATAGGGTTGTCAAAGAGATCCTAGATCTTCCTCAGTTTATCCAACTGAGAGAAGAAAGAAGGCCATGCAGCATCAGGATGATAAGGGGCAATAGGTTCCTATTGTCTACCTTTGATGGATCACCCGTATGTATAGCAGAATCTTGGGTGATGACGTTAGAGGCAGTTTTCCTACTACATCCAGTAGTGGAAAGAGAGGCTGTGGAGATCTCAGCGCTGCACTTGGAGGGAAAGGCAAGCACCTGGTGGTTCAGCCATGTGAATCATGCAAGGGTGTCCACTTTTTCAGATTTCACTCACCAGGTAATCAGAATATTTGACAGTAGAAGATCCGAGAAGGAGGAATCATCTTCTCCACTTGAGGAGCCTTGTACCAGCGCTGTCACAATCATGAAGGGGCATCCATCCATATCAACAGTTGGATCAGCCAACACACTGAAGAGAGGAACTCTTGTAGCCATACAAGATGTTCCCAAGACTCACCAAGGTATGCATGTATTTCCATTTCCTATGATTTCAGAAAATCGTATGGGAAACCTTGGAAATTTTTCCTCACATGGTCAAGGATCAAAACACATTGTTGTGGTGGAGCAACAAGCTTGCACTGCGCCGTGTGACCTTAGAGGAATGAAAATTCATTCCATTGCACCCCTATTGAGTTGCATGTAGCATGAGGAGTTAGGGTGTAATATTTTGGAGGGCATAAGGGACGTTGTGCCACTTTCTAGTGATGTTTTACCTTTGGCACACTTGGATTCTATGCGATTCAAGAGGATCATTGATGAGAGGTCTTTTCTAAAAGATCTCCAAGGGGTTACATCTCAACTTCCCATGAGGTGTAAGGAGAAATATTTTCTTGGGGAGATTGGTAGTCTTCATTGGGGAGATACCAAGGAGAAAAATGATTGGAGACATCCACAATTGGATGAATGGAGGTGGATGGAGAGCAAGAGGTTTGTGAGCCACTTGCAGATCTATGACACAGGGCAGCAAGAAGCTAGGCTGCACTGGCTACTATTAAGAGAGTTTGGCCATAATGAACCATACCCTTTGTCAAGGAGTATGTGGTGGATGGAGGCATGACATGGCACCCATATGATAGAACAACAGAAAACTTATTTGTATGGGGCATCATACAAGACAATCATCATGATCTTACTCTATGGCTTGTATGATGAGGAGATGAGGGAGCAGAAAGGGTTGTTTTTGTTGTGGTTACACTTGGGAGAGTATGGGCAGAAATTTTCCCATACTTTTCATGATATTTCCAGAAAGAAGGAAGGCACATTCAAGGTGCAAGGAGGCTACCCTTCAGTATTAGAGGATTTTGAGAGGCTTCCATGTAGGAAGAAGATCTTCTCACATAACATCATAATGGTGGATGGTTTTGGCATGTGGAATGTCAAAAGGAGAAGTCATGGAGTGACAAGAGCCTTGTTGCTAAGGCCTACAACGTTGTCACTTGAGAGCATGTTTCTATTGATGGAGTGTTCCAAAGAGAGTATGCACCCTCTCTTCTTCCAGATTTTTATGAGAAGATCCTCATGGGAGGACTCACTCCTGGACCTCACCTTCAGCTCACACATGATGCATGGTAAGAAATACACTTATGTTCTTGTTGATTACTCCATTGAGTATTTGTATCTTCTCACCATATGTAAAAAGTGCATTGCTCCACAAGAGGGCAAGATTATTTATGGGTTTCATGGTCACTTTAGGGCCAAATTTTGTAATGATGGTAACCCATCTCTACATGAATTTGGGCAAGTGTTTTATTGTTTTGATTGTATACAACTGATATATATTTTTGCTTACTACTTCATAGTAGATGAGTTAATATGCATAGTTGAAAATACTTTGGAGGATAACTTGCCACTTGATGCTCTGAATTAGCAGTTGAAAGGACTGTGTTGTATCCACCAGAGAGACCATGTGTATCATCCAAACTTGCACATAAACTTCAACCATTTTATGATTTGGATGCCATATGGTGATTATGTGCCATTCATTTTGAATGGAATGATTTGGGCCAGCAGGATCGATGACTTTGGAGAGAGGATCTTTGAAGATCCAATCTTTCTCTTACCACTTGAGGGCAACCATGTTGCAACCCAAGACCAACATGCCCTCTACACTTGTCATAATTGGAGAGGTGGACAACGTGGGATAGGCCCTCTTGCCTATCATGTGCATCTATTCAGCTCACCTACACTTCATGAGCTTAAGGTGGAGGGAATTTTTCATGAGTTGCTATTCAGAGGAGCGACTCATTTTCTATGGATGATAGCTTGGGGATGGAGGTTTCACTTGGGAATGAGAGTTTCCCATGCACTTCAAACTCCATGCCTTGAGAGGACCTCTAGACAACACATAGTTGAATCCTTGAGTATGTTAATTTTGTATGATGATAGCCATTTGGGATGTGCACCAAATGCTGATTTGTTTGCTTGGGGGAGGCACTATGGAGTTTCAATGTTGAGACAACATCTTATTCTTTGGGGGAGCTCATCATATGAAGATGCTACAGGAGGAGGGGAGGATAATTTCCAGTTCTATCCTTGCAGTTTCTTGAGGACAAGAAATATTTGGGAGGGGAGGACTGTAATATTCCTAAAATTAGCATGCAACTAATGGGATTATTAAATTTTGTTTCCTGCACTTAGTAGGTGAATAAATGGGTGAAACAGACCCATACTTGTCTTGTGTTGGCATAAAATCCCTCTTGGTGTGAAAAGGGGACAAATTAGTGGCTGGATTTTGCACTTCCCATATGTGAAAAGGAAAAGAATCATGTTGATTCAGTCAAGTTGACCAAGTCAACAGTGCAGCATGGAGGAGTAGTCATGATAGAGATACAACGCAGTTTTTGAGGAAAAGTATTCACATGGTGTTGGAAACCCTAATAGGTGGGACCCAAGGTGAGGAGGCTCACAAAATTTATAAGAAGGAAGATAGCAAAAATTTGAGGTTAGCTTATGGATCATTGATTTTGGTTTTCTTAGACACTTGAGCATTCTTCAGCTGTTGAGTTGAGTATGCAGTGTTGTTCAACACAAGGCATTCTTGCTTAGGGATTCCTTCTCCTTCATTTAGTGATCACTTGGAGGAGTTTTGTTCTTCATTTTCCCACATCTGGGCTTGAGGCCAAGCACCTCCTTCAGCTACAACATTATTCTTGTAGCAGGGAATGCTGTGTTGCAGGGTGTTGCAGTGGGAGACTTACAACACCAGCTCCTGAGCTTATATTTCAGAGGAGGGAGCTCCCCTTGCTTTGCAAGATCTGCACAGGAGGTCCCAGAGCATAGTTTACATCTTGGCATGTGTCCAAATCAATTTTCATCCTCTACAGTGCAGTCAGCTTCAGAAACTGCGTCATTTTCAGGAGTGCTGCAGTAGCAGGGTTTGATCCCTTGCTTGTGAGCTTGTTCCTTGGAGGAAGGGTCAACCCTTCTCCC
Source organism: Pinus albicaulis (assembly GCA_034641835.2). Lineage (NCBI taxonomy): Eukaryota > Viridiplantae > Streptophyta > Pinopsida > Pinales > Pinaceae > Pinus > Pinus albicaulis. The sequence goes on along the minus strand of CM076575.1, from coordinate 791,055,833 downwards.
GGAAAGCTCTGTACTTAATTCTTATTTTGTCATTTGTATATTTCAGCTACATTTATATAGAGTTGCAGTCTAACTACATTTTTCAAATCCAGATCTGCAGATCTGCTCTTTTGTACATTTGTCTCTCATGAAACCCTTTTCGGGTTAATCTTATTTTGTATAAAAAGGGAGGGATATCCATTTTATCAGCCATTGGATTCTTGTAGACTCTAGATCTGTTATGTCACATTTTTTTCTACATAAGACCATAATAGAATAACGTTTTTCTTGCTTCAGTCCTTTTTGCATGAGTTAGGCTATAGGGTTTGGGCTTATTTGGAACATATTGACTTGGGGAGATCTGTTTATACTAGCTAGAGTGATTTGTTTCACCTATAATTCTACATGTGAGTTTTGTATGATGTATTATAAGGGATCCAAGTCCTATTACTCACAGATATAGTGTTATTTTCTGAAGACAACTGTTTTATGCCCTATATTACCGCATTTCCCCACTTGGGAAGGAGGATATAGGCCATATGCTTGTTGAGGTTCTTTCATCTGCTGGAGAGATGTTATTTACATCTAATGAGCTGATCTACATTTCCATGCTCATGATTTGCTGAAGCTCCAACTTTGGAATATCTTTAGATATTCCATTTGTTGTAGAAAATCCCTGTTTTGGGATATTACACATATTCACACTGCCAGTAAGATCCAGTCTACATAGTTAGCTTGCCCTACGAATTCCATCGAAAATTTGATGTACCATTCATCCTTTTATGACTCCACATCCCAATGGATTAAGTCTCACAACTCTATCTGTCCAACCACACAATCAATCAAAACAAACAACCCTTCATAATTTTTATAAATAGCCTAATATCAACATTTAGAATTATCAAGCTAAATCATAAAAATAGAGAGAGCCCTCTCTGAGTCTAGGAAAGCTAGGTCCTAGACTCCAAAGTGTTTGATGTTTTCCTTTATCGTTTGTTCTTGCCAATATTATAAATTATAGAGTGATAACATAATGGCGACCATACTAGGGACAACTATTGAAAATATTATCGTTCCATCAGAACTCAATAACCCCAGTCAAAACATTGTATGATTTGAGTATTTTCCAAGATTGGTGTTTGGTTGTTGATGGTGTACAACAAGCAAGAAACAAGAAATTTTAAATCATCCACCTGGCGACTCCAATTCAGATCATTTCCATTCAAAGAATCCACTCAAGGAGGTACCTGAAACATGACCAGTCAGCCTAGAAAGAGAAAGTATTCAAGCCCAAATTATATTCAAGAAATTGTTGTTTTTATCTATAACTATGTTTTATCCTACTTTAAGCCTGACTAAGAGTACGCTATTGAGGTTTACATTGATCATTGGTAGATTGATGAGCTTCAAGAAGATAAGCCCCAAATTGCAGACCATGTACATATACACCTTTGCACATCCCGAATGCACTTGTGGAAAACCCAGTGAAACATGACCCCCAGGCATTATCCCCTGCTCTTTCTAAATTCCCAAATGGTTATAATCCTCCTACTTTACCGCCTATACCTGTAAAAGTCCCAAACATATACAAGCCTCTGGTTTTTCCTCCTATCCTCCATGACCTCCTTGAAAAGTTTATCAATAATCTACCCAGATTTGATGGGGAAAATTCAAAGATCACTTCCAAAAAGCACATTCAAAATCTTGAGGATTTCCTTGATCTTTTTGAGGTGGGAAAAGATGATGTGTGTATCATAATGTTTTCCTTATCAATGCAAGGTAAAGTTAGAAATTGGTTTAAAGATCTTCTAGCTGCAAGCATTAGCAATTTTCATGAACTCACTTAAGTTTTCCTAGATAGATGGGTGGTCATGGGAAATATTTTTCTAATCATAGAGGAGTATAAAAATTTAAAAGGATAACCAAGGGAGAGAGCAACATTTTTCAGCCAGGTTCAATAAGGTCTACCATTCGATGCCTGCTAAGAATAAGCCACCCCCATGATTAGCTCTCTAGCACTACCCAGATACATTTGACCCAAAGATGGTTTTCCAGTTAAGAGAAAGGGACCCTGCAACCCTTGAAGAGATGAAAAATATGGTAGTTTATGTCAAAGAAAACTTGATGAATAGAGAGACAAAGTTAAAGGCCGTAGAGAAGGATAAATTAGAAAAAGAGAAATTGATATATTCAGAGATAAAACTAGATATCTTAACAAATGCAGCAAATGAAATGATGCATCAGATTAATAGGAAAGAATAACTTGTTGTTGAAATACCTCATGTTCCATTAGATCCGGAAAAGACAAGGATCAATGTACCCAAGCAATTTGCAGCTCATCCTAAAACAGAAAATGACTTGTCCATGTACTTAATTCACAACATTGCCAAAAAAGAAGTTCAAAATCATAGAGGGGTAGGGAAATTTCCTGAGATGATGTGCATGTTGGATGATCTTACATATGGAAGTAATCTTCTCAGAAGTAATCATCAAGATGAAAAGTATATGGTTGAGGTTGAGGTTGATTGTTCAAAGAAGCCGGTACCATTTTCTTGGGAAGAACAAACTCAGTTATCATAATGAAAATATGACAATCAAACTCTGCATACTGAGTAAGATTGTAAAGAGGAAAATACATAAATTTTTCAAGTAGGTGCCAAATGCGTTCCTCTCTTTTTTGCCTCATTATTAAGAGAGCATTATAAGCAGGTGGTTAATATGAAGGGTGAGAAATTATCTAATGAGTCAGTTGAGGAAAAGAGGGATGATAATGAACCTTTTTCAGATCCAGAAGTTCTCTCCTTGAGTCATCTTGAAATCGTAGAATCTTAAATAGATGATGAATTGATCCAGATTGATTATTTTCCCTTATGCTTTGATGCATTTCATATTGTGAAAGATAATCTGGATCACATTATAGTTGATAATCACAGGAGAAGATAACTCTCTCACAAATTAGATGAGGATATCGGGGATGATAAAAAGTATATTTTAGATCCAAGGGTTCATCCCTTGAATCCTTTTGAATATCAAGTATCAGACGAAGTCACAGAGTCTAAAGTAGATGATGAAGTGATCAAGTTTGATTATCTACCTCTATGTTGTAATGAATTTTAGATTATGAAAGGGAATTGGGATCACATTATGGCTGATAATCATAAGGGGAAACATGAGGTCTCAAAAGAACCAACGCGACCATCTAAAGCACCACATGACCCAATAGCAGACACGTTGGATGGTTTCTGTTTTCAAATTCAATCTTCCTATGTTCATAATACTCTTAAAAGCTGTTATGATATGGATATGATTAGACAGTCTACCCCATTGTTCGATTTGGTAGAAATATTGACACAACATTCATCAAATAACATGCAAACATGTTCCTAGTTTATTGAAGACCTGGAGAGCACATATGCAGTACCAGGATATGAAGTTGAGTTGGTTGAGTCAGAATAAGAAGAAATAAGTCAAGAGTCCCTTGATCCAATGACTGTCTATATGGAGGAGTTTTTCTTCACAAAGCCAACATACATTTCCAGCATTTCTGTTGTTTTTCAGGTTTACCAAGCTTCCTATAAAGAAAATCATTCTTAAAGTATTTATCAAAGGCCATTAACAAGCTTGTTTATGAGTTTGGTGAAAATAATTGAAAGGAAAAAGTTATTGGAGCACTTGCTTGACTGGCTATATTGGCATGATTGTATCATTTAAAAAGGAAGTAACTTCAATAGATTAGGGTAGGTAGGTGTGAAAATAACCTCATTACTTTGAGCATTCTTCCAGTTTTAGTTTTAGATTTATTTTTAGTTTGCAGATCAAGTATGCTCTAGATGTCAGCTTGTAGAGAGTATTGATTTCAACTTGAAGTTTTTCAGCCACAAAGATTGTAGCAGATCAGGTTGCAGGGTTGGGATCAACCCAATGGATCAGGCCACTAGTCTACGGTGTTCTTGACACTTCCCTAAACATAAGTGCCATCCCCAGCTGGAGCCACTATTAGAGTCTTGTAATTTACAGTATGACAAGGTGACTGTGTACTTTCTCTTTGCAAATTTTTCATATTGTACATAGATGTCAATATTCAAAATTATTTTCCAAGGAAATATAAAGATAAACAAAAGAAGAAGAAAAGAGGGTATTTAAAAAGGAAAAATGAAAATTTCATACTATAGGTAAGCAACCTAAAAAATGCTTAATTGTTTTCCTATAATCAAACTAAAAAGATCAAATTTTTCTCTAAAGGTCTGAAAAGGGATAACTTTTGTCAAGTTTGGGACCTTATGGTATGTTTTTATCCTAAGTTCCTGACCATGTTGCGTATCCTTTTACCTTGCCCATTTTTTTTTTCTCTTATCCTAAGTTTCATTTCCCCCCTCGACTCTCATACCTTGACTCCACCTCACATCACCTACCCTGACCCATCCATGTTAACCATCTATGTTCCCCACCTCAACATCTGATGGTCTTCAATGCATTTCACACCCTCCCTTAGGATTCAAAATTTAACCATGAAGGGGTGTAAAAAATGGGTGGTTTCAAGTCTGGGCCCTACTCCCACATGTCAAATCAAAGTCATTTCGCACCCCCCTTTCATAATACTGCCTACCACCTTAGGAACCCTCCGAAAAACGACTTCAGGTTTTACATGATGGACCGTCGCAGCCAACCATTATCCACCTTAAAAACTTTAACTCTCATATCATGCTGTAAGTTTCAAAAGATAAGCGCAAAGGTTCTTGATATAATCCTCGAAGTACGATATGCGACGACGGTGGGACTCGATCGCAATCACAAATCACAAAATTTAAAGGATAGGTGCGGGAGGTAAGTGTTAAAATTACCGGAGTGCGATGTGTGATGCCATGTGGGACTTGATCGCAATCCAAATCACAAAATTTAAAGGATAAGCGTAGGAAGTAAGTGATAAAATCACTAAAGTGTGATGTACGATGCTAGGTGGGACCCGAACGCAATTGAAAATCACAAAATTTAAAGTATAGGCATGAGAGGTAAGTGTTAAAACCATAGAAGTGTGATGTGTGATGTCAGGTGGGACATGATCGCAATCGCAAATTGCAAACTTTAAAGAATAGGCGCAGGAGGTAAGTGTGAAAATTGCCGAAGTGTGATATGTGATTCTAGGTGGGACCTGATCACATAGTGCACATCGCAAGTCTTAGAAGATAAGTGCTAAATAAAAGCCAAAAACAATGAAATGTGAAGTGCGATGTTTGCATGGATGCGATGTATTTCATAGCAAAGGCCTAAAGATTTTAAAGTCCGGGTGCATTAGGTTTGTACGTTGTTTTGTAAAGAAAGAGATAACACAGGAAAAAGAGGTAGAATCGAGCTAGAGAAAGTATGGTGGCACTATTACGAATGTGCCAAGGGGGTCATGTTAGGAAAAAAGTGCATTGGTGATATGAAATCAGAAAACAAATAGGTAGCAGCATGACCATCGATCCATGAAAACACCAACACCTCATCAATTTAATAATTCCATAATGGTTTTCTCAAGAGGAAGAGCCAAGGTCTCAGAGCCTTCCTTGCCTCTTCGACATCATACAAAGATGGATTATGATCATGATGGACTGCTGCCTCCACATTATTGGCTAGAAGTATCTTTTCACCATCTGCATGGTTCCACTCATCAAAGTTTTACTCCATCATAGCCTCTTCGGGAGCTTAAGAGGCAATTTATTCTTCTGTAATCAATAACAGACCGTTATTGGGGCCAGGCTCGTCTTATCACCTCCTGTAATTTTCCACTTGTCCAGTTTCTGCTTAAATGTAATCACTGTAGTAGATAGATGAATCGACTTAAGTTTTACATAAATACTGCATGCCTTAGCAGTATCAAGGGGGAAGGTTGGACCTTTTTATATTATGTGTTGTAAAATATCATTGTATTGGAGCATTGTAACTGTCTTGAGCTGGGCATCAATAATAAGAGGCCGTTTACAGGATTCTTGAGCTATGTTAATGGTGATTTTATTTCCTCTATGTTTATGTTTTTCCTCTATATTTTCATGATGTGCATCAATTTCTCTGATTGCAAAACAAAAAATTTAGATTAAGATTTGTTGAGAGAGAACCTTAATTCTGTCTGTGTTTGTTATCTTAATGTTTTCTTCTGAAGTATAGTTAAATAATTCTTAACTACTTTTTAGCTATTACTAAATTCAATGCTTTCTTTCATCTCATATTCACACTGCCAGTAAGATCCAGTCTGCATAGCTAGCTTGCCCTGTGAATTCCCTTGAAAAGTTGATGTACCATTCAACATTTTATGAATCCATAGCCCAATGGATTAAGTCTCACATCTATACCCGTCCAACCACACAATCAATCAAAACAAACAACCCTCATAATTTCTATAACTAGCCTAATATCAACATTTAGAATTATCAAGATAAATCATAAAAATAGAGAGAGCCCTCTCTGAGTCTAGGAAGGCTAGGTCTTGGACTCCAAAGTGGTTTGTTGTTGTCCTCTATCATTTTTTCTTGCCAATATTATAAATTATAGAGTGATAAAAAAGGGTACAGGTCTCCATATGAAGACATAGCCGACGCTTATGACCTCACTCACCTGGACAGGAGATATTCTCATGGGAGATGAAATTTTGCATGAGGACATGCAAGTGCTTCAGCTGGGGGAAGATGTTGGGTGCCATTTGTGTACTTAATTCCTACATATGTTTCCCCCATTTTTAGCTTGTAACCTCAAACCTTGGGATTACCTTTGCCTTTTTTCCCTCCTTTTCTATCCTAAAAAATGTTGTTTTACCTTATTTCATTTTCTTTCCATTTCATCGATTATTAGGATGTATCGTTTCTTTTTTATGACTAACAGGGATAAATGTTGAAAGAAAGTTCTCTGGTATTTTTTTGTTCCTCTAGATATTATTCTAAGCACAAAAGATCTAGAGCATGAGGTGTACATAAGTAGTTGAAAGTGTGTTGTTACAGTGATTTGTTACACCTCGATATTGTTACATGAAGGTGTTGTTACAAACCTGCTATATAAACTGTTGTTACAGCTGTATTGCTGATTGGATATCGTCAACTTCCAGATGTCGAATTGTCCTTAATTGTTGTTATGATACAACTATCATTTTCCACGATAGCTGTAGAAGTCATTACATATTGTATTTTATGATGAAAAATTTTAGGCAGTTTTGATTGTAATCCATATTCTTCCAGCCAGAATTTTCATTAAGAAGTGGTTGTAACTATATGTATCTTATTTTGATCAGCATGAGAATCGCAAGATTCTCATCACTGATTCACTTCTCGTTTTTCTGAACATGTAACCATTATAAAACTCTAGACCCTTGAGGTCAAGGGGTTAGTAGAGAAAAACACTACTTTTGGCTCTGTAATTTTGGTCACATTAATACAAAGATATCACATTGTTGTCGTTACATGTGTTGTCTGGTTTAATTTCCATTTGGTTTCTATCTCTTCCTGTGCCCTGCCAGGGAGGAATGGCCCTCCTCTTTAGCAGGGATTGCAGTGGTTAAGGTAGTTGTATTATATTTCTTATTTCTTTGCATATTGGTGGAGTGTTGTTGTTGTTCTGGTTGTAAGTTGATTTGCTTCAGTTTCAATATTATTATGTTGTTACACATATGTAATTAGAGATACCAGCTAGTGTAATTGTTGTGTGTTGCGCTAGGTACAATTAATTGGGGTATGATTACATTCATGTAGATTGTTTTTATTTATGCATGGGTGATTTTATTTAGGAATTGATTCAGAAATTATTTATCTTTACATTGATTTTCTTCTGGTTTGATGTATCGACACAGGCAATGCAACTTTCATTGAGATACAATACGTCCCTAGATTGACAATTTATGTGTACCATCTTAGTCATTTAATAATGATTAATACAGTCCAAAACTTACCTTTGAGGACCCTAACACATTCATGTTTGAATTTTCTGTTGTCCGTATTACCTATGACTATGCCTCAGATGATAAAAAGATGAAGCTATTTCCATATACCCTAAAAGATGCAGCCTTATTCTCGTTCATGGGTCTACCTGGGAACATCATCACTACCTAGGCACAGATGCAAGAGGCCTTCAAAAACGATTACAGTGACTATTGTAGATCCAAGGAAACTAAAGACGAGGTATTCATGATGACTCTAGGGCTTGATGAATCCCTAGAGGACTATGAAGAGAGGTTCTAGTTAAAATATAAGAGAGCCAATTGTACCCTTGATCCTGGATCACTTAAACTAGTACTTCTCTGAGGGATCAGGGAGGAGGTGATCGAAACCCTCAATATGTTATCAAGAGGAGATATCTGCCACCTGCCCTATGAGACAATAAAAATTGTCTGCATGAACCATTCTAGGGCAGCTACGAGGAAAGGAATAGCTAGCCAAAGTACAACCAATACCCCTTCCTCTTCCACCTCCATCAAGCATGAGATTGGAAATATGTGGAGAACTTCAAGAGTGACATGCTACACACCTTTGCCTTGCAAATGGACACAATGCAGATTAATAGGAAGCAAGAGGAAGCAGAAAGAGCCTTGGCTATATTCTTCCCTAGATGTACTAGAAAATTCCCTAGAAATGAATTTTCATTAAATGTCTTAGAGGTTTGATTAGTCTGTGAAGAGAATCATGCCACAAAAAAGTGTCCCTCCTTACCTAGACTCAAAGTTGTATATCAAGGTGGGGAAGTAGGACCAGAGAAACTTTGTTTCATCAACCAAATAAGGCCTCAAGGCCCTCGGTCATATCAACAGGGTATGCAAGGTGCACCTTATTCCTACTATCACAAAAATCAGAATGCACCTTTGAAATTTTGGTACACCCCCACTCCTCCATCCTAGCCTACACCTTCTACTTGGCCTTACAACCCTCCGTATCATCCTTAGCTTGTGAACCAACCATTTCAGTAGTATGTTCCTCAAAAACCTCAGTGCAACAACCCATCCCAAGGATGGATGCCTCAACATAATCAACCACCTGCTCTAATGCCTCCACCCCAACCTCAACCTCAGCTCACTCATGTTTCTCCACCCAAGTTGCCTTAGATGCATGGACAACCCAATCTGAAACCGAACAAGAGACAAGCACAATAGGTTTACAATGGAGAGACATCCTATTCAGCTTATGTTGTGGAGATATAGGAGATTAATCTCAGGTCGGGAAGAGTACTCACAGAAAACCATCCTCCATCTCCACATGTATAGGTTGAGGAGGAAAAGTAAGAAAGTAACACTCAAATCCAACAACCTCCTTTTCCTAAGTGCTTGATCCACTCTAGTTAGCACAGCCGAGAGGAGACCTAAATTCTAGGAGAATTGAAAATCTTGTGTGTAAAAATACCCCTTCTCCAGGCCATTAAGGATGTCCCTATTTACAATAGGCTCATCAAGGAAAAGTGCTTCAAGAAACTTGGGAGAAAGAAGAAAGATACCCCCACCATCAATGTAGTAAGAGATCTATCTGAATTAATGTTGGGAAGGGTGATATTCCAAAAGTACTTGGACCCTGGTAGTCCAGTTGTTGATGTGAAAATAGATGGTTTCATAGTCCCCAATACTTTGATTGATCTCGGGGCTGCCATCAACGTAATGACCAAGGAAACTGTGCTTAAACTCAACCTCCAAGGGACTTTGATGAAAACCACAACAGTCCTGCAACTTGCAGATTGGTCCACAGTAACTTCGAAAGGAATTGTTGAGGATGTTATGGTTTCAATTGACTCTTGGGAGTATACTACAAATTTCTTGGTTCTCCAGCAAAAGACCAAGTTTAATAGATATCCTCTCATTCTATGTGTGAGAGTCGGTATCTTCATCCCTCCGTCAGAGATCAAATTTCTCTTGTTGCATTTCATTTTAGGTGTATCACTCAGTTCAGTCAGCTGCATTCCATTAGGAGCATGGATCCTCTGACGGTAGGGGCTTGTCACTCATATCCCTCATGTCTTATACCTACTGTCCTATTTCTGTTCATTAAAATCACTTATAGTCATTTTTGGTTTCATAGTTGGCAAAGAGTCATTTTAGGGTTTTTAGTCTCATTTGGTCTAGGGTTTAGTTAATCCGGTATTTAGCATGCCTAATAATGTTCAGCACGCACATGAGGAAGCTTGAAATTAGGTTTCAGTGCAAAAAATTTCATCATCATAATTCTTAATAGTGATTTTTCTTCAAAAATCTGTTTTGAAGAAAAATAGTCTATCTCATCTTTATGTAATAAATGCAATGTGATTCTCAAGTTTTTCAGTTGTAATAACACTCCATTGGAAACCCTGGTCACCTTTGCCAAATTTCCATGCCATTCATTCCCTTCAAGATAGACAAAAAAGCTCATCATTCAGTCCAAAAGCAAAAGGGAAACAAAACAGAGCTTTTGAAAAGTGTCAAAGTTTGCAACATTACAAAGTGGGTTTTTTCAAATGAAAAATCAAAATCTTTGGTATATATATGATTTTCATGTTTCAACAATTCATTTGAGAGCCAAAGAGACAACAGTGAGCCAAGGAAGAGTTGTGAGGAGCGAACAAGTTGTTTGAGGGCTGACTGTGTTGAAGTTGCCGAGCACGATGCATCGGGTCAGCTCTCTGTGTGCAAAGTTGCTCCTACGCGGCGCATTGGCAGAGCGCGGTGCACTGGGTTTGGCATGTGACGCACATGGCAGAAAGAAATTTTTTTGCTATTTCTTCCAACTCATCAAATCGACTCGGTCCCTTCTTGTCCAAGTAAGTCCATGCAATCACTCCATTGCTCATGACATGTGTTTGGTGTTGTGTGTGAAGATTTGAATACAAAAAATCAAACCCTCTTGGCTTGTTTGAGGATTATCTCCTTTAGGGTTTTGAAATTGCTTTTGTGCCAAATATTCCCATTTCTCCACCTTTTTTTTTCTCCCCTCCTCATTGTTTATATCCTCACAACAGCCCATTTCACTGTTCACCTTATATCCCTAGTTACTCATGCCTACCCATTTCCATTCCCTCCCCATCCCAATTGTAAATTTCCCCCAAATCCCAAGTTTATCCCAAAAAAACTAAGTGGTTGTCCCTAAACCTTTCAACACACAGATTTCAAGTGGAAAATTTCTAATTTCACTTGACAAAAGTCCATTATTCCCACTACCCTATTCCTCCATATTCCCTCCCATATTACCACATATTTGGCAATCAAATAAAAAACACCAAAAATTCTCATTTTCATACAAGACAACATAGACCTTGCATAGACCTTGGACATCATGGAGACAGATACCGATACATATTATGATCGAGACAGTGATTCCACCACTGAACTACATGAACCTAGAAAGCCTCATAAGAGTGGCAGACATGTGAGGGAGGAGCCCACCTCATTGGCTAAATTGCAGGCTTTTCCACTTGCCATGGAATGTTTTCAACAGCAGTCTTGTTATCAATTTTGTGAAATAGTTGCTAGGGTCCATCATCATCAGGAGCTGGTCCGTTTGTTTGTGTTTAATTTACATGATGGTCAAGTCACCCTTGCCGGTGTGACATTTACTTTAACACCGGAAACTATCTCTCAAGCAACCGGAATACCAAATGTTGGAGAACAATGGAACAAAAGACAGCAGGTTGATAGGGTACATTATGAGCCATATATCAGGCCTAGATTTGTGAAACAACTCAGCAGAGTGTTTCCTTTCCGATTCCTAAAGGATTCCTATGCTCCTCTGATGAAACTTATTATCAGATATTTCAGTTGTGAGGGACGGTTTTCATGTCTCTATGCATATCATATCAGGTTATTGATGCATTTTACTAGAGTGAGGATGATGAACTTCCCTTATTTCATGTGCCAAAATATTGAGAGAATGACCACTCTCGTGCAAATGAAAACTCCTGAGCAGCATTATAACAGTATCTATCACTTTGCACTCATCAAGATTGTGGTTTTGCATCAGCTCGGCTTGTAGGGTATTTCATGGGAGGACTTCATTTCTAATGATTTCTTCACATCTCCTCAGGTTCCTTCAGAGGTTGTTCATGATGCAGGTGAACCTTCATATCAGCATGATGGTCCTGAGACAGAGACTACTAGTGTGCCGATGTATGTCACTTATCAAAGAGGCACTAGAGGATTATTTGCAATAGCCCGGCGAGTATTATCTCCACCTGGGGTGGAAGGGGTCTTGCTTCCATCATCAGCAGCACAGGTATAGGTACAAGACAAAGTTAAGAGGCCCATGTAGGATGAGGGGCCTTCAGGAGGCCAGGATATAGGTTTCATACTCATTGATGAGGATTTGAGCTCACCAAGCTCAAAGTTGAGAGAGACTATTCAGGAGCAGAAGGCGGAGATAGACACTTTTCCGTCAAGTTACAAAGAGCCCAATGGATTATCAACTACCTTGAGCAGCGAAAAAAATAGTTGAAAGATCGGAAAACTATCATGGAGTTGCAAAATATCCGTGAGAACCGGCAAGCTGCCCAAAGAAGCCAAACCGAGATGACATCCATTGAGCGAGAGATTGAGGCTGATCGAGAGACTTGGCTTGAGAGGGTAAATATTCATTTTGAGAAGCTTTTGGAGAAGGCTGACAAGGAAAATAACATGTTAAGGCACATGAAGAATCATTATTGGGCACGAAATCACGTTTGCAAGGCACGAATCAAGATCTTGAAGGCAAAGTTAAAGAGGGCATTAAAGCGTCGCAAAAGTCATGATAGACTCCAAATTTTGGCTGAAGCTTCCTTGGCCAAGCACAGTGCATGATGGTGGACATTCAGCCCAAATTTCAAGAAATTTGGGACACATTTTTTCAATTTTGAATTTTTTGGCCTTAACACAGATTTTCTTGCCCGACGCGTCGCGCCACTTGGTGCGTGCTTATGATTGGGAGATCCTTTTGGGGAAAAATTTTTATTTCTAGATTTTTCATCAAAATTTATGCATTCCTACCCATTAACTAGAGATTTTGACAAGTTTTGGGTTGCAAAAATGGTAAAAAACACCCTAAAAATGATCTTTCTGCCCCTTTTTGGACACACAGGAAGCAGTGTTGGGAAAACTCATTTTTGGAGAGGAAAATGGAAACCAAATTTATAAATTACACTTTTTTTGGAAATTATACAGGTAGAGCTTTCCAACGAGCTATCCTGCACTCAATTTGGACACTGGTAAGGCCCTCAAAATCGGCTCCAAAGTGGCATGACGCATAGAGATTTCAGGCGCGACGCATTTGGGATTTTGGCTCAGTTTTGACTCAGTAACTCTGTTTTTCGCCTAGTTTTAGCCAGTTTGAATTTTTATCTCCAAATGTAAAGCTATTGATGTAATTTGATGTAATTTCATGACTTTTGATGTAATTTTGATAATTTTTTACTCATGTAAGTAGATTCATTCATCAAAAAGTGAATTGTAACTGAATGAATCAGTTTCCTATCTTATAGAGGCAAGCTGTTCCACTGCCTATTTTCCAGTTCTTAGTTTAGATATTGTTGAAATAGCTCCTAAACTAGTGATATCGACCCCTAGAGGCATGGGGATGAGTTATGCTTGTCTATATCTTGTAGTTTCTTAGTCATTTTCAGGGTTGGACACCTGGGATTGATTTGAGCTTCGTTGTACATTTCATCTCTGCATTTTGGCAAAGGAATAGACCAGGGTTTGCAACACTCTTTGGGATCCATGTGGATCTATGTTTTGATGGTGTATTTCTCTCTGTGATTGTAACTTTACTGATGTTTCATGTGTATCATCTTCTTTCTCATTTCTTCTTAAGTTAAACAAACAAGTAATAAAGGTGGAATTCATTAGATTTGCAGTGCTCTACCTTGAAGTTTTGTTTAATTTTCTATGTTTTAAACTTTCTGAAGAGGATTCCTGAAAGCCTCTTTCCCTCTTCAACTCCTCACTGGTCTGAGCTATTCATTTCATTCAATTCGAAGCATCAAAACAATTGCCTTTCTTGCTCCATTCAGCTCTCTGCAAAACTAATCATTTCCCAAACCCAAAATCTTCCCTTCCCTTTGATCCAACAAAAACCCTCAAAATAAAATAAAAACTCTTTTACATATATACCTAGCCTAAAATCAGTCTATCTTTTACATATATACGTAGCTTATTGAAGTCATGTCAAGCCTCACTCATTATTTTTTGCTGAGATTGAGCTGGATAGAGCCCTCTCCCGATCCGGTAGGGCTAGCTACCAGATTAAGCGTGGTTTGATGTTACCCTAGACTCTTCCTTCCTTTAGCCTAAGGTAGATTTAGGAAATAACATAGTGGCGACCATACTGGGGACAAAAAAATGGTTTGCTTATTAGTGTTATTCATTTTATAAGCTACAGACGGAGCCTGAAGTTATGCCAGGTAGCCTTTGAAACTCTCTTGCTTTACATTAGCGAAAGTAGATAAACGCTGCTTCAGTCAATATCTGGTCTAGTTTGTAAACGTAACATCTAACTTGTAAATTTCCCCAGTATATCAGATCATTCTAGACTTTGGATGATGAGTTTAGAATTTGATAGGCTGAACAAGTTGGCTTTGTCCATTTGATTTTTGAGAATAATTCAAGAGACTGGCTTCCAGACGAAATACTAGAGCAAATATAGATCACGATCAACCTCCTGTGTATGAAAATCCCAATCTTATTTCAAGAATCCTTCATCGAGAAGGTCCTGTGATTCCTGTGTTCAAATCTCATTCATGTCCCGCTGTTTTTGAGTATCTTTAAGATCTTGAGTTTGATGAACAATTTGAGTTGTCATTGTTTGAGACTAAATCTGAAAGTGCTATTGATTCTACTGTCCTAAACCCAGAGTTTATCAAAAATCTTGAAATTGAATAGGCTCATAGATCCATTGACAGTTATATTTTGAATATTCATAATTCCATTGTGGCAAAAAACATTCCCGAATTCATAGAGTCTGCATCTGTAACTCTTGGGTCATCAGCAATTACATCTGGTTCACAAATTCCTACCGAGCCTCCTTTCATTCCTACCATTCTCGTGCAACCATATATCTCTGATCAACAATCTGTAGTAGTATCACCTCCATCCACACCACATACACCTCATACATCAACTGCTCTGACTCCTCCTATATCCCCAAGACCGGTTGTAAATCCACCCAGAGCAATGGCTGCTCGATTTGCACCCCTCGTATTGCCTCAAAACTTGGATGACATGCCCGCTGATTATCAAAGAAAAATTCCATTTTTTGATGGCACTCCTCAAAGTGTTACTACTTAGCAACATGTGGATAGGATGGCATATTTCTTTGACCTTCATGAGATTGATGCGGAAAATGTGACAATGAGATTGTTTTTACAAACCTTTGGAGGTGAAGTGAGAAAGTGGTTCAAAGCTTTTCCGGCTAGAAGTATTGCTACACTGCCTAATATTCAGAGAAAATTATTGGATCAATGGGAAGTAAAGAAAGGCCCTCTTTCAATCCTTTTCGAATATGAAAATATCAAGCGGAATGTTGGTGAGTCTGTCCAAGATTATTGTATTAGATTCAATACTGTTTACAATGCAATTCATGCTGATATAAAGCCACCTAGGGGGTCAGCTTTGATTAAGTTTCTAGATGGTTTCAATCCTGACATGGCTTATCAATTGAGGGAAAGAGATCCAGGCACTTTAGAGGATATGCAAAAAATTGCAGTCAGCGTTGAAGCCAATTTGAATGCCAGGAGAGCTAGAATGAAAGCTGAAAAGAAAGTAGCAATAAAGGAAGAGGTTTCCACGTCATATCAAATGCTTCATAAGATGGAAAATATGTTTGAAAGATTAACACTTGATAAGCCTGAACCGTAGATCAGAAATCCTAACTTCCGTGGCCAACAACAACCGTAATTCAGAATCAAGCAAAGAGAGCAGTGAACACAAGAACCAGCAGTACAACTGTAGGTGAAGACACCTTTACAGTAGAATTTTGTTGGTCCGGAATCAGATGATGAGGAGAATGTAATAGGAGAAGAGAATCATTTCTTTACACCTGATGATATGCCAATTTTTATCACTGAAGATGAGGAGTATTCTGAAAGCTCATCTGTACAAAAAGACGAGGATTTCATCTTGGCAAATGAGACAGATCTTGAAGAAGAGTCTGATGAGTATCAGAGGGGATACATGAATGCCTTGACTGCCCAGCAGCAACAATATTCACTCAGAAACATAGATGTGCCCATTAATCCCATTCAAAAGAGAAAGGAAGTTTCAGCATCAAAGAATGATTCACCCATTGTGCAGAAGAAGGGAAAAGAGACAGCTGATCCCACTACTAGCAAATCACCATCAGCAAATGAAATATCCAATCAGCCAAATATATCAAAGGAGAAAACTGAAAAGAAGGATGTTCCAGCTAAAGAGGTAGAGAAAACTTCAATTTTTAACTTAGAAAATGAAATTGCTAAGTTAAAAGTATCCATTCCTTTGATTGAATTGATGAAGAATACCAGCTATAAGGGTTAGGTGTCTAAGATTTTGAATTTAGATCCATTGTCTGATATGGTAAATGTGGAAGATGATCAACCGGAGTTGATTTTTGGTCCAGCTTTGGATGGTGAGTCTCCAGATAGTGATGTGCCTCCTTTTTATATCAGCCTTATATTGCATGATTATGTGTTACACAATGCTATGTTTGATTCCGGAGCCTCTCATAATCTCATGCCTAGGGAAATCATGGAGAAATTGGGATTGGATATCACTAGAAAGTATCATGATCTTTATTCTTTCGATTCTAGTAGAGTAAGATGCATTGGGCTTATCAAAGATTTGGTGGTCAGTTTGGATCAGATTCCTACTAAAAATGTTTTGATGGATGTGGTTGTGGTGGATATTCCTCCTAGATTTGGCATGCTTCTTTCCAGATCTTGGGGAGTGAAACTTAAAGGGACATTGCAACTTGATTTCTCTTATGCTACTATTCCTATGTTTGGTCAGATGAGGAAATTATATCGGGAGCGAAAGATGAAGTATATGATCACCTGCAAGGAGAAACCGATAAATCATCCAATCAATTATGTACATACTGATTTAGAATCATTTATTTTATATTCATATAGTTTCAATGATGTAAATAGCCAATTAGTTGAAGTAGAATACATTTCAGAAATCACTGAGAATTTCAGAGAAGTCTTAAAGAAAGAGAGACAAAAACTTGAAAGTACCACTAAGCAATTAGCCTTCCGACAGAAGCAAAACGTTGATGGACAACAAATAGTAATAACAGAGAAATTAGAATTTCAGCACTTGGAAGAGGATGAAGATGGTTTGTGGACCATGGATTTTGATGGTGCAATAGGAAATGATGGTGCTGGAATTGGAATTTGGTTACGTAGCCCTTTTTCTGCCCCAAACAAAGTTCTGAGTAATGTAAGGGTATGTTCTTATAAATTGGCTTTTGATTGTTCAAATAATGAGGCTGAATACGAAGCTTTAATTGCTGGTCTGAAAATTCTTAGAAAGTTGAATGCTAAGAGGATTGCAGTGTATGGTGACTCCCAGTTAGTTATCAAGCAAGTGAAAGGTGAATACCAAGCTAAGAATCCTCGAATGCGGGCTTACAGAAATGCATTTCTATATATCTTGAGATTGTTTTTAGATTATACTTTGACTTGTGTCCCTCGTATTCAGAATGGTATTGCAGATGCGCTTGCAAAAGCAGCAAGTAATTTGAAAATTTCGATGAACTCAAGTAACAAATTTGAAATTCATGTGAAGCATCATCCAGCTATTCTGAACAATCAAAGGTATTGGCAAGTGTTTCAAGATGACGAATAAATTGATGAATTTCTACAAAATGAAGGAAAATTCGAAGACACTTCAATTGATGTGGAGAACGATGATGGTGAGGCTGATGTGCAAGTAAATTAGATGGAATTTTTGCAGCTGAAGGATAATGTCATTCCTAAAGGTCTAATACCTTTAGAGGAGATTTTCGACCAAGATAATGTAGCCCGAAAACCAACCTTGTGGCCAACCGAGAAAGAAGTTGAGAATGTGAACATTGGATCAACAGAAAATACAAAAATGGTGAAATTGTCAAAAGAATTTCCCCCACAGGTAAAAGCAAAGTATATCAGTTTATTATCTTCTTTTGTTGATGTATTTGCTTGGGACTATTTAGATTTTAAGACATACGACACAAACATAATTTAGCACACCATTCCGATCAAGCCAAATCAAAAGCCTTTTCGGCAGAAGTTGCGAAGAATAAATCCAAAGTTGTTGCCCTCAATAGAGAAGGAATTGAATCAGTTGTACAAGGCTGGTATCATCGTTCCTATAATATTTTCAGATTGGATTTCTAATTTGGTGCCCGTGCGCAAGAAAACAAGTGAGATTCGCTTATGCATTGATTTTAGGAATCTGAATAAGGTTTCTTTGAAAGATAATTATCCATTTCCCAAAATGGATCACATACTTCAGCGAGTAGTTGGAGCATCTCGTATGTCGCTACTCGATGGTTATTCTGGGTATAACCAAATTCTGGTCCATGAGGATGATAGAGACAAAACAGCGTTCACCACTCCGTGGGGAACTTTCCATTATGCTAAAATGCCTTTCGGTTTGAAGAATGCTGGTGCGACCTTTCAGCGAGAAATGGATATGGCATTTGCAAATGAAAAGGATGTTTTTCTAGTTGTGTATCTTGATGATTTGACAGTTTTTTCTAATTCAGATGAAGAGCACCTTTATCATTTGAAGATTGTTTTTCAGCGGTGTAGGAAATATGGTGTGTCTCTCAATCCAAAGAAGAGTTTGTTTGCCATGGATGAGGGAAAGCTTCTTGGTCATATTATATCAAAGGATGGCATCCGCATTGATCCAACTCTAGTAGAAGTTATTCAGCAAATTGATCTTCCCCGAAACAAAAAGGAGATCCAATCATTCAATGGTAAGATGAATTTCTTACGTCGCTTTGTGCCCAATCTTGCAGAACATTTAAGGGAAATCACAAACATGCTCAAGAAATATAGTGTAGTGAAGTGGACTGAGGAGGCTGTAAAGTCTTTCAATTTAGTGAAATTGGCCCTTTCTTCAGCTCCGGTTTTGATCAGCCCGGACTATACTCAGGATTTTTTTTTTTTTTCATTTGCCTCGGATCATACTATGGTAGCAGTATTGATGCAGAAAAGAGATCAGCATGAAAAACCAATTGCTTTTTTCAGCCAAACCATAAGAGATGCAGGTTTAAATTATAACATTATTGAAAAGCAAGCTCTTTCCGTAGTGAAAGCGTTGAAATATTTTCGAGTATATATTCTGCATTCTCACATTCTTGCTTATGTTCCTAATGTTGTTGTTAAGGATGTCTTAGTGCAAACAGATCCAGAAGGGAGACGAGGCAAATGGATTGTTGCCTTGTTGGAGTATGATGTGGAGATAAAGCCTACAAAGCTTATCAAAGGACAAGGGCTGGATAAGCTAATGGTTGAGTCAAATTTGCATGCCTTGGACATTAATCTCATTGCTGCTATGTCTGAGGAAAATGAAGAAAGTTCGATAATTCAGGTATCAGAAATATTTGTTCTTTCTCCTTGGTATTCAGATATTTTATATCTGCTCCAAAATTTGTCACCACCACCAAAAATGGCTAAAAACAAAATTAGGACTCTGAAATTGAAGGCTACCAAGTTTTGTATCATGAATAATGCACTCTATTGGAAAGATCCCGGTGGTGTTTTGCTAAATTGTTTGGTTGAAGAAGAAGCAAAGCAGGTTATGGAGGATTTTCATAAGGGAGATTGCGGAGGTCACCTTTTCTAGAAAACAACGGCCAACAAAATTTTGAGAGCAGGATATTATTGGCCGACTCTTTTTGCTGATGTGTACAAAAATGTTAAAAGTTGCCATGAATGTCAGATTTTTGAAGGGAGGAAAAAATTGCAGCCTTTGCCACTTAAGCCCATTGAAGTAAGTGCTCCTTTTCAATAGTGGGGTTTGGATTTCATTGGCAAAATCCATCCTACTTCTTCAGCTCAGCATAAATGCATTCTTACAGCGACAGACTTTTTTACTAAATGGATTGAGGCGATTCCCACTAGGCAGGCCACAGATTCGGTAATAATTTCATTTCTTGAGAACAACATTTTGTCTCATTTTGGTTGTCCAAATAAGTTGATCATTGATAATGCAGCAGCTTTCAAATCTAAAAGAATGATTGAGTTTTGTGATAAGTATCAAATCACTTTGGGGCACTCAACTGCTTATCATCCACAAGGAAACGGATTGGCCGAATCCTCAAATAAATCCTTGGTCAACATTATCAAAAAGCTGCTGGAAATAAACAAGAAAGGTTGGCATAAGAAATTGGTTAATGCACTTTGGGCAGACAGAGTGAGTCAAAAGAATTCTATAGGCATGTCTCCTTTCATGCTCGTGTATTGTGTTGACACGGTATTCCCTACCTCTCTCGCAGTTCCAGTGCCTAAACTTCTGCAGGAAGCTGGCAGCGATGATGATCATATGCAACGGAGAATAAATCAAATGATCCATTTACAGCAGAGTAGAGAGGAGGTTTTTCAGAACACTTTCAAGCTGCAAGAGAGAATCAAGAAGATATATGATCAAAAGGCAAAGGCGGACAAGTTTCAATTAGAAGAAGTAGTGTTGA
>CM076575.1:789583098-789721504 GCA_034641835.2 Pinus albicaulis | reverse complement strand
CAAAGAAGATATGGAAAAATCAAATAAGAAGAATGAAGAGTTGCAACAAACATGTGAAGGAAATGAAGATTGGCTGAAAGAAGAAATTCTAAATCTGAAGGATCAAGTTGAAGATGGAAGAAGAAAAGAAGAAAGCATGACAAAGCAATGTCAAGCCTTGGAGGTTGAGGTAAGCATTCTCAAAGGTAAATTAGAAGAAAAGGTTAAACTTTTGAGATTTCATGATAGTACTAACATTTTGGACAATATTCTGAGTAATCAAAGGTCTCCTGCTATCAAACATGGTCTTGGTTTCCATGAAACTGTTAAAGGAGAATCTAGCTCACAAGGAAGTGCCAAAAATTCAGAAGATGTCAATGCAAAATCTGATGTGTTGAAAGAAACAAAATATCAACCAACAATCATGAATTCTCAAAGGAATTCATTCAAGAACGTTGAATGCTTTAAATGTCATAATTATGGGCATGTTGCAGCAAATTGCAGGAGCAGATCATTTCAGCCACAAACAAACAGGTTCTACTCAGAAAGGTACTCTAGTTTCTTCAAGGGATATTGTTTCTCATGTAACATGTATGGACATAAAGCAGTTGATTGTAAAAAGAGGAAGAATAGAAATACTCATTATGGTTCTTATGCGTATTTCTCTGGCCACATGAGATGTTATGCTTGTAACAAGTATGGACATGTAGAAAAAGAATGCAGGATGAACAGATCTGGGAAAGTGGACGATTTTCAGCACACAGTTGGAAAGCTCAAGAAAATTTGGAAAATGAAGGAGGACCAATCAGAAACGTAGGGAATTCAGACCCTACTGCAGTCATCCGCTTCTGAAGATTACTTCTCTGATTGACTGCAGGAATGATGTGGGATACATTATGAGATTTAGTAATGTATGGTCACAGGGGGAGCAATGCATGATGACTCTCATGGTTGATTTGATTACTCTGGTTATTTTTTATTTCTAACAGAGCATCTGGTGTGAAGAAAAGACAGGCTCAGAAGGAAATGAAGGAAGATGAAAATTTTCTATGCTTCACTTTCCATACGCGGGTTATATGAAACAAAGTCGCGTATACACGCGAGTTCCAGCTGACACTGCCGCGTATGCATTAATGATAAGAGAATTTATCTGATAGCTGAAGATCTGGAGCAGAAGTCCAGGGGGAGCATCAGTCTGACTGCTGATGATTGCACTGTTAGCATTATTCTGGTTATACTCATGATAATGAAATGATACATGGGTTCTTGTGTTGAAGATTATGGATGAAGCCTGGTTGCTTTATGATGAAGAGCATTCGTTGTTGAGATGAAAGTCTTATAACTCAGAGATGAGGACTGATCATGCAGAGATTATTGCTAATGACTTGCTGTTGAAGGTGTTTCAGATTGCACAAGTTAAGGAAGAGCACTGGTTTAGGGGGAGTAGCAGGTTGAATACTAATGATTGCATTATTGGCAATATGACTGCTTATTCTTGGTTTTTGTGATATTCATGCTCAAATGATGATGACTTGGTACATGGTTTATTATAATGAGTTTTTGAGCCCTGGTTGCTGATAATTATCTTTTGTACTCACACATGGATGAGTTGGATGTCATTTGATTCAGAAATAAATCATGCAGAGTTTGTTACTATGGTTGAAGAGATCTTTTGCCTACATATGTTACTTCATGTTAAATTTTGAAGATCATGGTGATGTTGGACCACATGGATGATTGCTTGACACCTATGTGAAGATGTTGTTCTGATATGAGAATCTCTCTTGGAAAGATTGTATTGATGCTACAAAGTATCTGAAGGCTTGGTTACTATTGTGCTAATGCTACAACCGTTGGATGACGCTTGAAGACACAACTACACTGTTCTATCTATCTGTTGTCCAGGGAAGCATTCAAATGTCTCAGAAAGAAGCTGAACACTGTCTTTGCCTCACTGAGAATCAGATCTGGTTGAAATTTAGAAGATGGCTTGGGATACGCGGGTTTCCCGAAACACAGTCGCGTATATACGCTATTTCCTTCACAGAAAACCGCGTATGTCTGATTGCTGACATTTTTTTGGTTGAAGTCAGCTCTCTTCGTACTTGTTGCCAGTCTTTCATTTGGTATCTACGATCTTATCCCCAGTATCTACGGTGGTATTCAGATTCTCTGGTCTGTTTCTAATGTTTAATCAAAATACTGAAATGATTGTTGGTGAAGGTAGAATGGGAGGCTAAGCAGAAGAGCCTGTAGTAATATGAACAGTCATGAATTACTGAAGAATTGGAAGACATTAGCGTTATTTGATATAATAAAAATACTTAACATGTGTTGGTTACGATATATGATCTCTCTTGAGGTCTTTTTGGTATTAGTTATGAAAAAGTCATATTTATTTTGATGAAAAGGTCTTATTGAGACCCATGTTGTAAAATTGTAATATTCAGTCATGTAAGGACTTGTCAAATTTGTAAACCCACTTGGTTGGGTAGCTGAGTCAAATTTTGTAAACCCACTTGGTTGGGTAGCTGAATTGAAATGTGTAAACCCACTTGGTTGGGTACTTGAGTCTCATATGTAAATCCACTTGGATGGATCTTTGTTGTAAGTATGAATCATTAGTGATAGGAAAGTCATGGAGTCATGTACTTCTGTGGAAAATATGTTTGAAGATTTAGCATGAACTCAGGGGGAGCTTGGTCACTTCAGTTTATATCAGATCTGCAGCGCGCTTCTTCTACATGAGGAGAAAAGGGGGTGAGTGTGTTGGTTTTGATCCGCCCGTTGCCCTTGATGTCAAAGGGGGAGAGTATGTTGGTTTTTGATCCGCCCTTTGCCCTTGATGTCAAAGGGGGAGAGTGACATGGTGTTTGAATGCAGATAATGGTGTCAAAGAATTGGGAGAGTGACATGGTGTCAATGTACTTATCTATTGTGGTAACCAAACACCATCGTGGTTTCCATCAAGTCCAAAGGGGGAGATTGTTGGAAATATAATGTAGAGTGTTGTCCTTGATGGCAACCCACTGAATGAAGATGAAGACATGTGACTGTTGACATGTGTTGTCCTTGATGGCAATCCACCTGATGAAGTTATTCTTGACTTGATGGACTTGGTAAAAGATGTAAATCTGATGTGATATGATGTTTGTTGACAATATGATGCTAAGTGTTGTCCTTGAAAGGCAACCCTCTTAATAAAGATGATGACAACTTACTTGATGAAGTTGTGCTTGCTAGAATATGTTCTTGATGAAGAAAATATGATGTATCTACAGTGTGTACAGAAGGCAATGAAGAAAGGAATTCAGAATGAGCTCAAAGTATGATGAAAAGAGTATGTCTCTATGAATACGCGGATCTGTCTAAGGCAAGTCGCGTATGCACGCGGAAAAGAACGTTCCAAGTCGCGTATGGGCAAAAAGCCCTCAAAAGTGCAAAAACGTGGGCCCGTGGTATTGAAGACTCATGGTATTGATTTGGCTCGTGGTATTGAAGGCTCATGGTATTGCTTTGGCCCGTGGTATTGAAGGCTCATGGTATTGCTTTGACCCGTGGTATTGAAAAAGGAGAAACCTATATAAGGAGAAGAAATTATTTGTGCAAAGTGTGAAAGATGTCTGGGTTTGAATGTATACTTCACTCTGAAGTATGTCTGATTGGAAAGGGTAACAGTTTGATGATAGATCTGATTCTATGATGCACCTATGAAGAAAATGATGAAGAGGGATCTCTAGATCTGAAATGCATTTGTATTTGCTAGATCCGATTATGGGCTTAGATCTCGTGATGAGGCGCAGCATCTAAAGAACATCTAATTTGAAGCAAAAGGGTAGATCTCGAACCGAATATCCGATCCGATGAAGTATGTCGTCATAGATTGAATATCTATACACTTCTTCGCGAAGGAAGCGCGTATACACTTCGCCGGGAAGAAAGCGTATGCACAAAATGACAGCCGTGCGCGGGCGAGCGTGTATATACGCGACATCGTGAAGTGAAAGCCAACTAGGGTTTGCTGAAGCAAGGGGTATGAAATATCTGATCTGTTCTACTGTGTTTCTGCTATCTGATCTGTGTTGATATGTATCTGTTGGTGATGTATGTTTGTGCTTAAAAGTATGGAAAGGGTCCAGTATGAAAATATGATGAAATGTGGCCCGCAAGTGGTGTTCTATTGAAGTTGTTGGATCCAGTGTGAAAATTGATGAAACGTAATCCATGTGGTGCCGAAGTTGTCCGCTCAGGGGGTCGTAGCTCCCTTCCAGGTGAGGCTGGTAAACCAGATCAGGGGGTCGTAGCTCCCTTCCAGGAGAGGCCGGTAAACGAGTCAGGGGGTCGTAGCTCCCTTCCAAGAGAGGCTGGTAAACGAGCGCAGGTGGGTGCCTGCGTGCTGGTCAAGTCTGCGCCAGCGCACATGTTGTAAGATGTTTTCTCTATAATAAAATATTGAAGGCTGAGAAACTGCAGCGGTGGTTTTCTCCCGACTTGGGTTTCCACCTAAAAATCCTGGTGTTCATGTGTGATGCTTGTGTCATGATTTATTCTGTTCTTACTGCACATGTTTACTCGTTTATAGAACATCTAATGAATGAATGATGGAATGATATAAGTGAAGAACTAATGGTATAATTGGATCTCTCGTGTATACGCGACTTTGATGAAGGATATTCAGGTATACGCTACTTGGCCTAAGAAGAAGTAAGATGTGGTTTTGAGAAATGAAAAAGTAAAAAGTTTTGAATATAAAGAAATACCGACCACTCCCCCCTCAAGATTTTCCCAACAATATATCCATCTCAAGCCCAAGTGTCTTGCAAATAAGCAAGCCATGAAGCCATTACAGGAATTTCTAATGTTGTCCAAAAATGCACTTAAAATTCAATTTTTACAAAAACTTCTAAGAATTGAAAATGTAATTTAAATACATGTATATGCATTTATTGGTCAAAATAAGGTGGATATGATGGTGTAGATATGGATATTATGGCAAATGAGATGTATTTCATAAACAAAAAGAGATAAAAAATGAGGGCCAACAGTGTTCAAGAAGGAAGACTTGGTCTTTCTATATGATAGTCAGTTTGCGCGCCACCCAGGGAAGTTCAGAAAGAATGTTTTGGAGCCATACACTGCAAAGGACACCACTAATGGCGGTGCAGTGGGCTTGGCCACGTTGCGCGGAGAGAACCTTCTCGGGTGCTTCAATGGAAGCCTCTTGAAGTCATATAGAGACAATATGGTGCCGACCAAATGACTATGTGGCTGAATTATCAGAATCAAAGTGTTTGTGCACAGCAGAGAGGGACGGTGCAGGCAGGTGCGACAACAGTGCAAGGGTGATGCACAAGAGAGGAAACTAACCATTGGAACAGTGAAACTATGTGAAAAAGTGAAATTACTATTGGATGGAGCAGACTTCTCACATTTAATGAGGTGATATTGGAGGATTTTTTACCATTTTCTTGAAGGTAAGTGGAAATTAATGATAATCTAACCATTTTTACCATGGTTGGATTATAAAAAGTCCGGTGCAGGTCTCAATTTGGTTCCTTTCCTTTTTGAATATTTGGTGCCCTGTGATTGTTTGTAATCTATGTTATCTTGTTGTCTGTGAGTTCTATATGTCTATTCGTGAATCTCCCATCTGACATTAGTAATCCTGAATTCATATTCCTCCCAAGAATGATGGTTTCGAACCCTACAGAGGAGCATTTGGCACCCCTCACTACTTCTACAGAGATGAGATCAGATAAGGTCAGGGAAATAGTCCCAGAGGTAGAAGAAGTTGTGTCCATTCTGGCGAAAGAGAAAGGAAAGGGGAAAATGTCCAAGTTGGCTACTTCTAAGCTGAGCACCTCTCCTCAGAATGTAACATCCCCGCGACAAGCCACTAAGGAGAAATCCCCCATCGGTGATCCACCAAAGCGCCTGATGAGTGCTATACAAGAAGAGATGTGCGTGGAACCTATATCATGGTGTCCACCTTATCTTAAGCCACAAAATCCCTCTGCACGCAAGCCACAAAACATTGATATTGTTCAGGAGTATATTTAGATGTTGTTGATTCCTCAAGATGTCCCTCTAATTAGCAAAATGTTTGGCAAGATCCCTCATATCAAGTTCGATGATTATGACCTCGCAAATGAAGCAACTTTCTGTGAGGTCTCACCAGAAAATTACTTGGAACGGGTCTTGTATGACGATGTACCAAAGGTGGAACCAATGCCTTGGGCGAGTGGGCTGGATAACGTAGGATTCCTCAACCTAATCAAGATTCCATATTTCAGGAGGTACCCCATCACTGGCATTTGGGTGTGCCAACTGCTGGCCTTGGTCCATGAGAGCTCCCTATGGATTCAGGGGAGAAATCCTACAGATTTCACGTTGATCCATCGAATCACCGGCCTGCCAAATAAGGGGCCCCATCTGATGAAGGGATTTGGGAAGAGAAACGAGCTGAAAGTGGCGAAAGATGTGAAGAACAAATACAGGTTGGGACAGGATAAGCAGGGATTTCTGGTCAAGACCATCGTTGACCCGATGGTGCGCATGGGCACCCTTGTCCTCATATGTAATCTTATGAGGAAGTGACCACTAAAAATGGTACCTACACACGTCATTTCCTTGGCGGCGCAAAGTGAAAAGGGGATGAGTTTTTGTGTGAAGAGTTTCAGGAAAATTTGCACGAAGCGCAGGAACTGGGGAGGAAGTTATACTATTTTTGGCCTCTATTATTGATTGCGTTGGTGACATGGGAGACATGATATGATGCAATCCTCCCTGGGATCGAGCCAGGCGTATGTGAGGGGGCACGCTACGTGAACTTATGTGACTCATCCAACCCTCGGCGAGTTGAAGAAAATAATTTTTTTTGGGTCCTTTTTTAAGGCGTGTTGGTTCAAGCTATCCATTCTATACCAAGACTCTCATCGGAAGTACATGAGAAGTACAAAAGTGTCGTGGACGTTTAGGTAACAATGCACAACTTGCATATTAAAGCACACAATGACTCAAAATAGTACACCTTGCCCTATATGGTCACAGAGTCGAAATTTGACCATGTCATGGAGACATGGCCAAATGAATGGAAGATTGGGCTTGGCTCCACCCAACCCATTACGTCCTCCACACCAGGAAAAGACATAGCTCCAAAAGACACAACAGACCCGCACACGGAGACAGGCGGAAAAGATACTAGGGCTAACGCAAAAAAGGACCGGGATGCAGAAAAAGACAAGGATCATGAGTTGGGAGTAGATCAAGAGGAGGTGGAACTTGAAGGTTTGAATGACCTCAATGGAGATGGTGTTGAATCTCTTTGCAACACTAATTGAGGTGGAGAAACATCTAAAGGGTCGTGCAAGAAGTGGAAAGGGTCCAAGTCATGAGGAGAAGAGGAGGTTACTCTAACCGAAGAGGACCTCAATAAGATTGCGAAAGCCATTACTTCAGCATTAGAGGACCACTGGAACATGATGGAGACACAATATAAGGCCGTAGTGGAATAATTGTTGTCAAGTTTGCAGGTCCTACAGTTGAAGATAGATACATTGCAAGCGAGTTTAGATCAAACAAGGCTGGTGCAAGAGAGCCTGCGATCTACTTCGAGCGTCGTAGCAGCAGAGAGCAGAATATTCCCCTTTCCAGGTGCAGCAGTATGCATGGAACAAGCAGAGTTGTGTGCACAAGTCCAAACCCGCCCCAAGGTCGGCATCAACCTTGAAAAGCTGGCAAGTGGGAAGCTACACATTATCCACATATTCATATCAGTAGAACTGCAGAGAATATAAGCACACGCATAGTAGAAGCTTAGTGAGGCTGAGCAGGTTGTAGCAACGAAGACGATGGTATCTATCCAGGCTCAAACAGTGCAGC
Source organism: Pinus albicaulis (assembly GCA_034641835.2). Taxonomy (NCBI): domain Eukaryota; kingdom Viridiplantae; phylum Streptophyta; class Pinopsida; order Pinales; family Pinaceae; genus Pinus; species Pinus albicaulis. Next base: position 789,713,644 of record CM076575.1, on the reverse strand, counting down.
AGGAAACCATATCTCAACGCGTGGAGCTAGAGAGCTTCCTTGATAGATTATGTGGTTAGATTCCCAACGTAGTCATCCTGGCCTCTGCAGCGCCACAAGCCAAAATTGAGAGGCCGGTCACAACCCTAAAATCTTCCAGGTCTGAGACCAAGACTATCAAGGCTAATTTTGAGCAGCAAATTACTGTATTGTAGGTGAAGCTGCAGCCTGAGACCCCTCTGGAGGTGCACGTTCAACAGATCGCACTAGTAAATATAGCATTTTCTAGCATCTCCCCGAATGTTGAGAAGGGTTCAGAACTCCTAGAGAAATCAATGGGACTATGGACCTCTGTGTAGTCAAATCCATTAGTCAAGAAAATTACCCAGGAGCTGCGTGTGAAAGAGAAGGAGTTTGAATATTTGCAGGAGGATTTTCCTACATTCATCCCTACTCAGCGAATGGCATGCCTTCATACCAGCCATGCGTTATGGGACGAGGATGAGGAGCTCTGCCGCAAGAAAAAAATCGTCACAGATCATATGAAGCCATGGGAGGATGAGGCCATGAAACTCTCTCAGGACCTTGATCTTGCAGTCTGGAACCTGAACCAGGTGTTGCAGAGCGTCTCTTTGGCCACTAAAGGGATGACTTCAGAAAATCTGGTGGAAACCGTGTAGAGCACAGCAGACCAAAGTGAAAGTGTCTTAGCACCATTTGCAGCTTACATAGAGGAGCTTCAAAACAAAATGAAGAATCCAATGCTAGTGTGACTCGGGACGAGTCACAAGATTGTGTTGGGGTCCCCTAAGTCCGAAAAAAAAAATTTGCTATATTTTTGTAATAGATTAATCATGCACAGGGGCTTTGGGGTGGGTCAAATCCCTTCATGAGTTGTAATGGGTAAAAAGGGTAGATGAAAGGGCCGCAAACCATGGTTTGCGGACCCTAGAGTAACACAGGCTAATAGTATAAATAGAAGTCTAGATCGAGTCTAAGAAGGCAATCTTGGGATAAGCATTAGGGGAATTTTGAGGTCTAAAATGGGCCTCATAAGAAAAATGTACAACAAAAATAAACAGAAACAAACTAATGTATCCAAGATGATGATGTCAACCATGATGATTCACCATTGGAAAAGGCAAAAGATATATTTCTATCATTCATACAGATGAATATCTAAATACATAAAAAACGTGATTGTAATCACGTTTTTATATGTATTTCTCATTTTTCGTGTAGTAGGACCCATCAAAATTATGCAACATGGGTACTCCTTGGATGGGGAATTAAATTTCGCATCCAACGAGTACTCCCGCTCGAAATTTGAGTAAAAACTTTGGGAGATAAGTTGAAAATATGAGTTGAAAAGTAGTTTTTCCATTTTTCCCTCTAAAATTTGATGATGTCATCAAATCTTATTTGATTTTTTCCACTATTATTTTATAATTTCCTTAGGAGGCCCATTTTAGACCTCAAAATTCCCCTAATGTTTGAACATTGATGTTAGATCTGGTGAATTTTTGATATTTTGTGCAGATTTTTCTGGGTAGAAGGCTCCTTATGGCTATGTGCACGGAGACCTTAGTCCTGTTGTGTGCGGACCCCACTGACTATGTGCGCGGGTTGTTGAAGGGTTTTGTAAGAAGGATTTGAATTGATATAAAAAAAGGAATTTTGTTGCGGATATCTAAGCCTGAAATGCATCTATTGTTTATGTTATGAATGTTTCTGCATCTTATTTATGATTTCTGTATTCTCTGCAATTAGATCTCTTACACAACTGTGTTTGGGTTTATATGAATGATTATTGGATGAATCTAATGATATAAGGTTTTGATATTATGTGTTAAGGGTTATTACTTTGATTATAGATGTTTTGTTAACTTGTCTAAGACATTTTGCATATTTGACCTAAATCTGTCTGTAAGGGTTTCCTGGTTAGGGCTTTTGTGCGGAGGTTTTTTTATGGCTATTTTGGACCATAAGGAAACCAAATAATTCAAACCTCTCTCAGGGTGTGGAAACCTGGTTCCAACACCCCCCCATACTACTTCGGGTGAGACTTTGACTTTCACAAGTAGGTCACTGTTGAAAGGGCCAATAGTAAGATGGTTTTGTTGGTTAACCTAGAATCTGAACCTAGGTCAGGACCCCTCAAGCCAATAGGCCCTCTAGGCATGGCTCCTCTCCTGGCAGCCCTGGGCATATTTTATCTTCAAGTCGGAAAACACCATCAAGACGTGCTCCTCTACCTCTGAAACCTATTCCAATAGAATCCCAATATCCCAAAATACTAAGAATGACTCTTCCTACATGCAATTTGATCGAACATTGCCTCATTTATGGAAAAACCAATTTTCCCTATTTTTCCTCCACTAAATTTGGAAATCCGCCAGTTAACTCCACTAAATGTGGAGTTGATCCACATTTGGCGGGTGCACCATCTCTTCTGCCAAGATAATTATGTGATTAATTATCGATAAGCATGTATTTAAGGTGCATTTAGTGCTAACCCACACTTATCATCGATTTTGGATTAACATCACATTACCACAAACTATAGTATTAATACACAACTTAACACATTTAAATCTCCGCAGATCACATCACAGTCACTTTTGCGGATCGCATATTCTCTTTGCAATACTCCTTCGCAAATATGGCATCACAAATCTCGGCTCTTCGCAATTTCAGCTCATCGCAAATCTCACTCATCGTAAATCGCAGAACAAGTGAACACGTGACTCCTCATCGCATTCCCAAGGCTCCTTTCACCGAATGCAATATGCGATGAAATATTTATGGCCAAGTGTGATATGCGATGAAAATTTTCATGATTGAATGCAATATGCTTCACAACCATCCATCTTCCATAGTAATACTGCGATTCAATATTTACCATTCATCTTCCACTTCATTTCTATGATACAATCTCAACTGTCCATCGCTCTTGTTCAAAAATATCTAGAATTTTTGGAAGAAATCATGGCTGCCTTCAAAAAGATATACTTGTTTTCCTCATTTACCAGTCTGCAAGCACAAGTCGTACTACTCCATGGCTACTAAAGTAGATTTTTCATTCCTATTCTTGTTGAAAGATAGTTGTTGAAAACAAAACCTCAGATTGAACCAATTATACGACCTTTACAAACACCTTTGCATGATATTCTCAATATTATCCTTCTCGGTATCACCTACAACACCTGTTCTGCAATTTTTTTAATAAAAATTTGTTTGTTCTGAACGGCGATCAGTAGACCAAAACTCCTTCATCCGAACTCGTTTTTCAAAGAAACAAGTTGTGTTGGATTCCTTGCGATGAGTTGGTCGTTGTCATTCTAGTTTGGTGCAATTTTGAGCGGTTTCATTTTGAGCTAATTTTTTCCCTTGATTCAAATTCTGATCACACCTTCCCACTGACATGCTTTTGGACCCTAAAATTTGGTTATCTCATGAGTTTTTAACACTCTTCTGTTTCCCAAGTTCTATCATCTTGATTCTACTTGGAGAAATCTTTATGACAACCACTTCGGTCACTGACATGCCTTGTCATGCCTTGCAAATGATTTGGCTCTTCAACCACTATTCTCCTTTTGTTGTTGACCCAAATATCCAACACTTGCTGACTGATGTAACACTTTTTTGTACCAAAGCGATCCTTCTGTGCTTGGAAAGCTAACTTTACTTCCCACTGAGAATCAAGATCCTCCTTTGTATAAACATGCATGTGATGCAAAACTCTCTTTTGGAAACCAATTTTCCAATCACTAGTACATTTGGGGGAAATTCCGACACTTGGTTCCGATGCTTTTGACCAAATGTCGGAAATTTCCCCAAATTTTTTCAATCCCGCCCGAAACCATCGCTATACCGACATTTAGAGAAAAGTGTCACAATACCGACACTTAGAGAAAGTGTCACAATTGCGATTTTTGGAGGAAGATGTCGCAATTGCGACACTATGCCCCAAAGCATCGCTATTGCGATAGTTTCCTCCAAACGTCGCAAGTGCGACACAATGTCTAAGTGTCGCAATTGCAACATTTGGAGGCATCTGTCGCAATAGCGACGCTTTGTCCACCGTCTGTATAAAAACACTTATATTCGCGCTACATAAAAATTATTTTATTAAAAACTACATTAACGTCTGATATCACGCGCGCATTCGCCCTCCGCTCTTGCAGAATAGCATTCGCCCTCAGCTCTTGCAGAACAGCATTCGCCCTCAGCATTCACCCTCAGCATTCACCCTCAGCTCTTGCACAACAGCATTCGCCCTCAGCTCTTGCAAAACATCATTCGCCCTCAGCATTCACCCTTAGCTCTTGCAGAACAGCATTCGCCCTCAGCTCTTGCAGAACAGCATTCGCCCTCAGCTTTCGCCCTCAGCTCTTGCAGAATAGCATTCACCCTCAGCTCTTGCATAACATCATTCGCCCTCAGCTCTTGCAAAATGGTAAGTTATTACTGCAGGCCCTTCCTCCTATAGTAGGGTTGACTCTATTTGGGTTTTTTTGATCAATTCCATTGGATAGTGTTAGGCTATAGGGTTCTCTCTATATGTCTTCCAATGTTCTTTCGTATGAGTTTCAAAGAGGATGTGTAAGATTTGTTTGTTCTTGCATGAATTTGACTCGACCAGTTTTATGAAGTTACAAATTGCCCTTGGTCTGATCTATATTGAAGGTGAAGTGAAAAGTGGTAGAGAATGGGAGATCGAAAGTCATCAACTTTATCACAAGGGTAGTACTCGAGATCGAAAGTGATGAGCTTTAGTTCTCCAGATTTGGGGATTTTCTGATATTTGGGGATTTTCTGATGACATACCAAAGGTCACATCCATACAACCATATCAAGGTCAATGTTGAGATCATTCTCATATAGATATAGGTCACTGATATATAGGGCTAATATCATCATCACTATCCATGGAAACCGAATGGTTACAAAATCTGTGATTGTGGTTGGCTCATTTATAATTATTACCCATTTACAGTAGAGCACAGAAACACTAAATATGGCCCAAGCAGAGCCTTTACAACAGGCAATGGAATTGCAGCTACTTCATCAATAACCAATAGCTCCACTTGAGAAAAAATTTCATAATCTTGGGGTTGGATATACTGCAGAGCAAACAATTTTAGTTATCATTCATGCTCCAATATATTAATATACTTTTTACATTGAACTGAAGAAAGGGAAACAAGCAAATGCTAGCCATCATACAATGCTTTGACATAAGAGTTTTGAGTGACATACTTGAAAAAAATAACTCATCCACTGATATTTATAATCATTTGAGTTATTCAAGTTAAACACAATGTCAAGAATCAAGATTCAATACCCTCTATTATCTTCATCACCTAATACAAGATTTAAATTTTTCCCAAAGAAACGCTTATTAATTTGGCAACCATTATTTCTCCCTGCTTTAAAAACCCTACATTTAAATGAAAACAAGCATTGCATTTCAACTACAAAACTCTATTAGTGTTCAAATGTACATGTGTGCATCACTTGTGTAGGGTATTCCTTTTCCACTTTCACATTATCCAAGAATGTGTGCAGTATAGTTCATATTTTTTGTGATTTAGATTATCTTGAAAAGGAAAGGTAAATTATTTCCCATGGAAAAAGAAGGTTTTCCCTTTTTACTACTGGAAATGGTACAACAAAGTTCCATTTCTACCCGAAACTCCTATGAAACAGGAACCAAATAAAGGCCATGTTCTCAATGGACATCATTTGGCTTTGAAAATGGCCATTGCACCGTGTTGTTTCTTATATTACATCACGATAGTTTCTTAGGTCATTTCTTGTTTCTTGATATGAAAAACAACCAAAGAAATTGTGAAGATCCTTTCAAGAAATAAATGACCATTTCTCAATCATATCTCAACTATTTTTTATTTTATTTAGTGGTTGCTTACTTTGAGAGAAATTTGACACTTTTATAAGGAATATAACATAAAAACACAAAAATGGGAAGGAATTGATGAGGTAGATGACCTTTAGTTGTTGTCAATTAAGAATTGATAATACACGATGCATGTTCTGTACTACAAACTAGATTCCTTCCTGGAGTTAGGACATAGAGTATTGAATCAAAGTTGTAGTTTCTAACTTCTGGTATTGGTTCATCAATCTTGAAATTCAGACATTGCATGTCTTCATTGCTTCATGTTTGAATAATTTGCATCATATCGTACAATAGGAAATTAGGAATTATTATTATTATTACTTTATGGATATGTTAAGTTAATTTTAAGTTTGCATGGTTTAGTGTGAAATTATTCTAGTGTGCCCCTAGGCCCAGGTGAAGGAATGCCAAGGATTGAGAACCCTAGTTTTTAAATGGTATTGTTTCTTATACCCAAAAACCCCTCAACATCACTTCTTATTAGTTCTTAAAAATAGTGTTGTAAACAATTTGAGAATTGATATAGAAAAATCTCGCACTTCTCAAGATAAAGTCCTAAAGCTAAAGTGTGATACCATGTGTAATTCAATAGCCCCATTGTCACCTCACCAACCTCTTTTCACTTCGGGCTAGCTCTCCTCCAACTCAAGGGGGGTTCTCCCTAGTGGATGTTAGGGATCTAATGGCCCAACCAAACCAATTCAAGAGCCCCCTAACTCTCCATGTTTACTACTATCAATCAAAATATTGAACAATAGGGTCAGACATGCATCCTGAAGATAAAATTGCCAGGGTATTTTTGGGTAATGTCAAAGGGAAAGTCCCTAAACACATATAATCAAGGAATTATAACATGATTTCAAACATTAAATATCAACAAAATCGTTTAAAGGATATTGAAAGGAAAAATGTGATGGAAGATAGAAAGTGCCTTACTTAAATGCTCTAAGGATTTTTCAATAGTTGCTCCAAAAGCTTCACTTCAAGGCCCTTCAAGATCGTCTCCAACAATGCTATACCATCGGCTTCAACAATGTTGCTCCAAAAATGTCCTCAAGGTCTTCACAACAAGTTTACTAGAAGTTGCTCCAACAATATATTCAATAAGGTCTTCATTGTCAACTCGTCTCTTGTTTGGGTGCCTTAATGTGCAATGACATGTTTCCAGGACTGAATTCAATGGAAGGCATATTTGAAACTCTAACTCTGTCTTTCGGTGTCTTATTAGAAATTATTTCAATTTTCATTTTGTGTTTTCAAGTTAGATATTGTTTTCAAGTTTTTACATTTATAATTTTATTGCAATGTGGCAGACTGATCAGAGCAGTGCAGGAACAACCCCGAGACGGGATGATCACGGAAAGAGGCCAGCGGAAGAACATGTAAAGTGCCAGCATTGCTCTATCTTTAGGTATTTTAGTTATTTAAATAATTGAAATAATATTAATTTTTTTCAAATATGCGTACACCAAGCCATGGTACGCCTGATGATTCCCTCTTTGAGGAAGAGCTTTCTTCATCCCTATCTCCAGTGTTGTTGTTGCAAAAAAAGGCACGAGATGCAAGGTCGGAATTTAATGCTTTGATAGACGCGCCTCAAACACCTGAAACAGAAGAGAGGATACAACATCTTATGAGGCAGCTAAATAGATATCAAGTAATAATAAAAAGTCAAAAGGATATTTTTTTTGTTCTGCATGAGATGAATTATGATAGTTTGATTTTTAATTTTTACATTGACTAAACTAACAAAAAGTTCTTTTGTATGTAGCGTCTTCTGGCATTTGCTGAACCCGGTGTTGGTGGTAGTGGGACACAAGGGCAAGAGATTGCCCAACAACCCTCTCTTACACCTTCTACTCCTTTAGGTGCTAGCCAAGAAACACACCCTGCCCAAGCTGACACCCAGCCAACTGCTGAACGTGTTGGCAATGATGAGGCTGATATGGCCAACTACATTATTGTGTTTCCTGGAGCTACACGTGTCAGCTCCGCAGGGACCATTAATGGCACGTTTTTGGTGAACGATGAGGGTGTCCCTATAAAGCATGTACAACTCCCAGGTAAATTTTAATATTTTAACTATTTCATGTACTTTATCTAAAACATATTTATCATGATTTTTATTTTTAAATTAATGATAATATCTTTCTTTTTTTTGTGTAGGAAACAATGAGTTCTACAGGTTTCTGGAGAGCCATGCGTTGGTAATTTTTGGCCCAACCATACGCACGGGGTGGAATTCCCAGAATTCCAACCTGAAAAAAGAACTTCTAGATTATCTAGAAGCCCTTTTTGGGGTCGGCATATTTGACAGAACAACGGTGGCTCGGCTAGCCGACAAATATTTGAAATATACCAGGGACACCTATAGGACGCAATTGCAATTTAACCCTAGATATGAGCGTCCTCTCACAGTTCCAGAGAGTGAGTGGAGAGCACTCATCCATGACGGAAAAGAGAAAAGGGCAAAGAAATAAGGAAAAATGCCAACTGGACCCGCAAGGTAAATTACAACTTTAATTCAATAGCTTTAATTTTCTTTATGTCTAAAATAAAAGTGTGCTACGTCATATCTGACTTCAATCTTTTGATGCTAGGTTGCTTGACACCTCAAAGGAAACCAAAGCTAGGATTGAAAAAAAGGGCCATCACAAGCTAGGCCAGGGCGGCTACTTGAAATTAGCCGCAAGAATTGTAATTAAGTAGCTAAACATCTTATAATTAATTGTATCACCTTCCAACGATTTTGTAATCCTATCAAATATGATTAAAAATACACAATAATATGTAATGTAGGGTGATGACTTCAGAACAGAAACTACAGAGGAAGATAAAAATATCGCTTTCCATTTCGGCTATCAAGCCGTAGTTGAACGTCGCATAAGCTTGGGGCAGGTCCCAAGATCCAGAATGTCTGATAAGGTAAAACATTAACCTTTCAATATGTTTGTTTTCATCCATAAATTTAATGTCTAACAACTTTGTTTAAATCAGGGGAGCAACACTACCGACGAGGCAAATAACCCAGTTTTAGAGCCAGATGTAGATGATCCTCATGTGCAACCTGATCATTGTAGTGGGGACCAGGCCGACAATGCTACTATCAGTGAGGGCCGTGACGGTAATTAATTTCCACTTATAATTTTTTCTAATTATACCTTGATGGTTGTCCTTATAACATTTTTGTTTAAATGACAGAGAATGTTTCCCTTGAGGATCTTACCACCAGAGAGGAAGACAGGGCAACAGTCCCAACGGCGACAACTGGTGCACCAGGTAAATAATCTCATTGAAATTTTTTTTATTAATATTACCGAACTAGTTCAATGATATTTAAAAACTGACAATTAAAATTTAATATTATCTATTTTTGTAGGCAATGCCCCGTCACTGGATGAGACCAGACATCGTGACTACGCAACTAGGTCAGCGGCGACAACTGGTGCACCAGGTAAATAATCTCATTACAATTTTTTTTATTAATATTACCGAACTAGTTCAATGATATTTAAAAACTGACAATTAAAATTTAATATTATCTGTTTTTGTAGGCGATGCCCCGTCACTGGATGAGACCAGACATCGTGACTACGCAACTAAGTCAGCAGTGCGGGTCGAAAGGCACGAAACAGGAGCAGAGCATGATGATATTGATGATGTAATTAGGAGCTTTAAAAATAGGAAGAAGAAAAAGAAAATTCGATAATGTAAAATATTGTATTATTATAAGACAAACGTTACCATACTTGAACGTTTTTTGCGTTATATAAAAAACTCATTTATCATACTATTTTTATGTCAAGCATTAATTGCAATGTTTCCTTGCGTACTTTTTGTTGAATTGTTTTTTTATTAATTATTGAATATTTTTTTTTATGCTCATGAAAGTAAAAAATGAAATATAGATTGGGTATTGGGGAATTGAGAGTGATGTGAGGGGGGGGGGAGGGGCCATAAGAGCTTCCACCTTCACGTGGTTGGCCTTGTTTAGTAGAGAATAATTTATTGGAGCGATTTAATCTTGGAGCAAACCTCCCTCAATCCAGCGTAGCAACAAAAAAGTCACTGTTGACTTAGTTGCTACTCTTTCAGATTGTGGGAGGCTTGTTCCAAGTTCATGCGACTCCAATAAATTGTTCTTGAAACGAAGAGGAGCTTATTCAGGTATGTTTTGACATTTTCAACATATGTTCTAACATTATCATAAGAATGCATATTAGAGTAAAAAATACTACATCAATTACTTGTATTTATCGTATAGATAATGATGGATTTTGATTGACTTGGCAGTGCAGGTACAAATCCTCTTGCATCATGAGCAATACAACTTGTCAACCAGGGTCATGTCCAGGATATTTTTTCTTGTGCGCTTGACCAAGTTTGTAATGTCACATTTTGTAAGTTCCTTTACATTTCATAATTCAATATTAAGCTTGTTCATGATTATTATCTAGGTTTTTTGTATGTGTTTTTTCATCTATTTGATTGTAAGCAACTCTGCATGTTTCCTGTTGTTCACTGTGATTTCTCCCATTACCACTCCCAGGATGAATCCGACTTTATTGTTACATAGGTTACTTTATTGTTACTATGATTTCTCCATTTACAATTTCATAGGTTACATCATGTAAAGTTGTCAATCTCAGGTTGGTGATGAGCTTTAGTTCTCCAGATTTGGGGCTTTTCTAATATTTTCTCCCTCATGTCATTCCTGCATCACCTCGTTGTTTGAGCATGCCAATTGTCTACCACTTGTACCAATTGGCACATGTCAATCTCTAAGTGGTGCCACATTTCACCTATTTTTAGTGAGAGTTTAGGGTTTCTCTAACATAGCTTCAGAAATCTGATTCAGTGCCTGCTTGAATATCGTCACATAATACTCATGGTTTGGATTGATGAGCATGTTTTGAATGGTTGGTTGATTCATAAGAACCACCCATATATTCATCTTGAGATATTTCAGAAGTTTTCTCGGGTTTCCTTTTTCACCGTTTCTAGTGGGTGGGATGGTGTGGGGTGATCCATCAATACTGGTGCTCTTTTAGTAGGGAATTTGTTTTTGGGGATATAAAGGAGCATTTGATGTAGATATCCCATTGGATGCATTCATATATGGGCACGAGAGGTCAAGAATTTAAATTAAAAATATGCAACCTCTAGCATGGCAACCTAAAGGCCGCGAGAGACACTGGTTAAAGATTGTTTTATGCTGGCCTTAATATAGTCGTGATTTCTTTCTATTATCTTAATGCAAATATATAGTCCGATCTCATTAAAATGAGGATTGTGGTTGTATTTCTCTTTGGTTGTTTCTCTCTTAATGCTCTAGAAGTTGCCAAAAGTTGCGATAGTTGTTTAGTTTCCCTGTTACAACTTAAAAGTGGTTTTTAGCAATGGGAGTCATGTTTTTTAAGGTTCATACTAATATGAAGATCTTGTAATTCTATATTCGGGATAAGAGAAGATGGCCTCTACTTTGGGTAGTATGACAACAATTGCCACATCTACCTCATTGGGTAACAATGGAAAGGGGAAGAAGTTGGGTGCAATGTTTGATAATTATGGCAGACAATTGTCTTCTCTTTCAGTTTTTTCACCCATTTCATTTAATCGCTCAAGCAAAAGAGGGACTCAGAGATTACGCGACAGAGAGAAGGTAGTTAATACAAGAGCTATGGAAAAGGAGTTGTACTTCAACAAGGATGGCTCAGTGACAAAAAAATTGCAGGTCAGAGAAAAAATTATGTTTAAAGGAAGGTCACTTGCACGTGAAACTTCACTGCGGTGGATATTTCCTTGTCCACTTATATTCGATTTTAATGTGTTATTTTAATTTTTCATGGAGGGTTGTTTTGGCATATGGTCTGGCATTCAATTGCACACTTACTGAAAGCATTGTCAATTTGTCTTGCAGGCGGTGTGAACAAACTTTTTGATCTTGTTGGAGTCACCCTTGGGGCGAAGGGCAAAATGTTGTCTTGGAGAGCAAGCATGGTTCTCCGAAAATAGTTAATGATGGTGTGACAGTAGCTAAGGAGGTAATTTGTAGATGTGTGCTCTGGTTTTCTTTTTAACATTGTATTAGTCCCCCTCTTAAATGTCTTAGATTTGGTAGGCATAATTTGAAAACTCAAAGGTGAAAGGAAACATATTTGTTACCCAGTGGTCTACTTGGCCTATGGACTAGCCACATTAGAGTAATGCATAAAGATTTTCACAACAATAAAAGGAAACGGTTATGGCTGAGTCAAATTTTATTTTTATTGACAGTGTAATGAAATGTATCTCAATGCTATGGTTTTGGCCTTTTTATTGGTTGAATTAGAGGACCCGGTTGAAAATATTGGGGCCAAGTTGGTAAGGCAAGTTGCGGCAAAGACAAATGATTTAGCTGGGGATGGAACCACAACATCTATTGTTCTTGCACATGTTGGAATATTGAAAAATTCTAGAACAATGAATGGAGAATAAATCTCCCTTCCTCTAACACAGAGAAAATAAAAATTTCTTTGACAGGAGACAGAGTTTCAATACTTTGAAAACAAACTTCTATTCCTTTCAATAACTCAAAAAAAAACTATTACACTTCTTCCTCACTGAGAGGGATTACAAAATTATGACTGCTACAAAACGCAGTGCATAAAACCAACTCACTGTCTGTTCAAAACAAACATACTCTGTCTCTAAAACACTCTGTTGTGTTTTTCACTTTCGCATTGTTGTGCATACACACTTAAAAAGTTACACTCAGTCTTTCACTTTTTACACACTGCTGTGTAATAAAAAATTTACGTACTGTCTATAAAAAAAACTACCAAGCTTTTTTGTCCTTTTTATTTTTATATGCCGTAACATATAAAACATATTATAATAAACACTCTTTTAAAAAAAATAAAATTAAAACTAAATTCTATGGCCCATCTTTCATTTCACATATGATATATATATAACATATGTTTAAAACATATGTATATATTAAAGCATACATAAAATTAAACTATCAAAACATTAAAGAACCCTTTCCGTCGGACTTCAAAAGTCTGAATAGATTGAATTTCAAACCAAATTCGCGTTCCAAATTGGGATGCTGACGTCTGCCTAATTTTAACTCGAATTCTCAATCCAATGTGCCCTATAAAAAATTCGGGTCCGGTTTTCAGGTTTTCAGATTCCCTTCAATTTCATGCGATCCAATATTAATGCTCCATGTGTCCTCCTTTTGAATTTACAAAACTGTCGGGTAAATTTATGTTTGTTTAATTTATGGTTGGTGAATTGCGTTAATGTTGGTTGTTGTGTTTAAATACAATCCTGTACAGAAATATGGCTGCGGCCGTCTACAAAAAAAAACTTGCAGGAATTTTAAATGCTGAATTAAATTTTTGGATGGCATGCAAGCAACCTCCAAAAAAAAATGTTGCTGCTGCATCCGTCCTTCTGTTGCAGCAGTTGAAGTTAAAATTCAACAGCACAGGGTTTAATAAGTGAGGGTGTAAAGGTAACTTTTTGTCGATGGTACTGGATTAAGATCATCTATTCATTTTTGTAGGGTCTTATGGTGTTTGGTTTTTTAGTTTTGGGTTGGGTTTATTGAGTCTAAGATAGTTTTTGAGTGAAAAAATTGCTATCAGGTATTAAAAAAAATTGGTTCTTTTGTCAAAATTTATGAGCTTGTTAGGAAATACAAAACTGACAATGGTTGTATCTTAAATTTGTGGAAAATAATTTGAAATGAAACCTTTTTGTTTAGGTTGTTGCAGTAGGTGCAAACCCTGTTCAAATTACTAGGGGCATTGACAAGACAATAAAGACCCTTGTTTCGGAACTCAAAATTTTGTCAAAGGAGGTAAACGCTTGCCTTTTGAGTAGGCTGGTTTTCATTTTTGCTGATGGTTTGGTGTATCTAATTGAATTAGTTGCCTAAGGTATTTTTGGTTGCAAACTCCTTTTCATTTTTCATACGGTATTGGCCTTGTGGAATACATTTGATTGTGTGGTCTTGTTAGATCTACAACATTTGTAGTTGTTTAGTCTTATGGCCGAGGTGCACTTTTATTATGGAAATAGTTGATGCAATATTGTCATTTAATCCTTACTGCGGGGTAGCATGTTGAGAAGTTTCTTGTGAAACATTTGGTATTCAAAATGACACTTGATCCTATACAACATCATGCACTTGACTTCAAAATTCATATTCAAAGTGTGCCAGACAATTCTTGCAAAATTTCAAATATTTATGTTGTTTAAACCATTATCTTTTTCATGTATTGGATGCTGAAAATGTGAAAAAGACTTTGGTATGAAACCAACTGGTGAATAATTTCCAGCAAAACAACCACTTCCAAGACATGATTTAGAAGTAGAACATATGTACTTATGAAGCATAGAAATATATCCTTGATGCATTGTCAATGTTTGGCTAGGGTTATTTTGGAGAAAATAACTCCTTATTCCTAGAATAGTGATCTTCAATACAAGTAAATGCCAGAGAAGAGAGATCATCGTGTGACATAAACCTATTAACAAAAGTGAACAGGGAATGATTATTAATTATGGCATACTAAGTTGTCGGTGATTTTGACTATTTGTCTTTAACATGTAAAAATGTTAAATTCCAAACTTACATCATCATGGTTTGGCATCATGAGCTTGACTAATTGTCCACCATTCTCATAATTTCATTGTTGTATTCATATCTATAAACAACGTTTCAAATAATAATAATAAAATTCTATAAGAAAAATCCAGACCTCCATGCTGCTGCTCCTTGTGAGACAAAGTCAAAATTGCATTACACAATCTGACACATAAGAATCTCCTATATCCCGGTGGTATGTATCCAAACTCTTATAATAGTGTCTTCAAGACTTATGTTTACATTGCCAATGAGATATTTAAGCAATGAAATATGGAGCCTTCTTCATTATTGTATATGTAACAGTCTTTTATTAATATAAAGATTGATGGTTTTGTCTTTCTGAAAATGAAATGTAAAAATAATTTATTGTGGTCAATTGAAAAGTTTTTTTTTAAGCTTTTCATTATGGAAGGGCGACATAGATATATGCCCTTCTAATTGAAATTCAGACCTGCCCTTCAAATTTCATCACTGTGTGGGACCTTAACAAACAATAAAACTATTCTGCTGCGCGTTATATAAAACATATAACAAAACCTTTGTCAAAACTTCAAACGAACCCTTTAGCCGTGGGTATTTCATCACGAATTGATCATTTTACCATGTACCTTCTTCTAGAGGAATATTCTCCCACTTGATTAGGTACTTCATAATGGTTATATGTCAAAGAGATACATAATGTTTATCTATAACTTTTTGTGGTTCAAGAATCAACTTTCATTCTTCATCTAATTTTGGAATTTCTATTTACATTGGCATATTTTTTCCCAAAACCTTTTTTAGGCAAGATACATGAAAAACCTTATGAATGCAAGAAGAAGGAAAATATAACTTCTATACCACTTGTGCAATCCTATGAATAATTATTTAGGGCAATAACATTTTTGAGCTAATTCTTTATTCTTCTTTTTCTTGAATGAAGATTGCTTATAATGCTATAATCTAAAAAATACCCAATTACCCTCCTCAAATTATCTTTCACTTCAATGTTGTTCCCCTTGTTGTTTTATCATGTTTCATATCATTTGAAGGTTTTCCATAATAATTTTCAAAGTTTCTTTAGTATTTTCCATATGTGACTCTGTTTCCTATACTTTGGACTTATCTTGCAAAAAGTATGAGATACTAGGAGTTGGATATCCATAAAGGGCCTTAAATGGGGAAATTTTATTAGATGTGTGATAGGTAGTATAATATTACCATTCTTCCTTGACGAACCCACTTCATCCATTAAGATTTATTTTCTAAAGAGTAACATTGTAGATAACCTTAAAAACATTTGTTAACTATTTTTGTTTGACCATTTGATTGTGTTTGATATGTAGAACTCATGGCAGCTAGTGTTTCTCCACTCATATTAAATGATTATTTCCAAAAGTTTCTTGTTACTATTGCTTTAGGAAAACCATGAAGACTATGAATTTCTTTCACGGACACTTCTGCCACTTGGCTTGTTGTTTATGTACTTTGAGCTCTACAAAAAAATCTACAAAATTTGTCTATATAAATGACCACAAAAATGTAATAATTACCTTTATATTTCAGTAACCCTGTAATAAAGTCTATTGATATATCTTCTAGTCTTTGAATATGTATGTGGAATGGTTGAAGTAATCCTAGAGATTTTACTATCTCTCTTTTATTTATTATGCAAACCTGACCTTCTCTTACAAAATTTTGAATGTCTTTCTTCATTCCTTCCAAAAATATATTTTTTGATCCTTTGAGATGTTTTAAGGAACCCTGCGTCCTACCATCAGAGAGACATGGGACTCCCTTAATATTTATTTATTCAAATATGCTTGCATGCATAAAAATATTCTACATTTGCACCAAAGTATATCTCTCTTTCACTCCCAATGCTCCATAGAGTTCATCCCATCCTTTATAAATTTTATTTTTTGTTTAGTACTATTGTCATTTTTCCATTATGGAAAGCTTCTTCTAGCCACATAGGAATAGAAAATGTAATTGGATATAAATTTGAGGCCTCTTCTATTTTAGAAAGAGCATCATGTACTAAATTTTCCTTACCCTTTTTGCAGATTATCTCAAAATTAAAACTTTGCATTTTTCTCCTCATTTTTGTTAATCTTCCAATGAAATCCATAGCTTCAAAAAATACTTTATGCTATCATGGTATATCTTGACTTTAAAGTACCTCCCAATGATATACTATCCCCATTTTTTATTGCATGTAATATTTCTTCCATTTATTTTTCATACGTAGATTTCACAAATATTTTCTTTCAATTCCTTGCTTTTAAAAGCGAATGATATCCCTTATTGTGTTAATGCTATGTAAATTCCTTGTCCTAGTGCCTCACACTCTACTATGAATGTTTTACCAAAAGTAGGTGCAACCGATGTTGGTGTAGAAAACATGGCATCCATTAAAAGAGAGAATGCCAAAGTAGCCTCATCATTCCATATAAATGATATTTTCTTCAAGAGATATGTGAGTGGACTTGAAATGCATGCATAATTCTTAACAAATTTTCAATAATATCATGTAAGTCTAAAAAATCTTCTAAGAACCTTGATTTTCTTAGGAATAGGTCATTTTGTAGCTTGCATCTTTTGAGGCTTCAACTTCACTCCTTCCTTTAAAACAATATGAACCAAATACTCGAATTCTTATTTCCCAAAAGCACATTTGGATATTTTTACATAAAAATGATTGTTCTCAATAATTATTTATATCACTTTTCCACATGTTTAGTGTGGTATTCCCATGATTTATTATAAATATGTGTATTATCAAAGAAAACCAACACAAATTTTATAAGATGGGATCAAACAAAATTGTATTCAAACGGCGATAAACCCTAATTCAAACCAAATTCGCGTTCCAAAATAGCCTGCTGACGTCGGCCAATTTTGTGACGTGAAAACCAAATGAATTCCGCCCTAATATTTTTCGGGTCCGAAGTTGGGCTGGCGTACGGAGGGAGAGTTGTGACGCGAATTTCTTATCAAATTCGCCCTAATCTTTTTCGGGTCCGGATTTCCACTACGCGAGTGGCCCAAACAAAGATCCGCTCCAATCAATTTCTACCAAGTGTCCTCAATCAAAACTTGCCCTGCTCCCGGTTGTGGGTGCATTCGATGGCGTTTAAGGCAATGGGACATGGAACCAAATGAATTCCGCCATAATCTTTTTCGGGTCCGAAGTTGGGCTGGCATACGGAGGGAGAGTTGTGACGCGAATTTCTTATCAAATTCGCCCTAATCTTTTTCAGGTCTGTATTTCCACTACACGAGCGACCCAAAAAAAGATCCACTCCAATCAATTTCTGCCACGTGTCCTCAATCAAAATTGTCCCTGCTCCCGGCTGTGGGTGCATTCGATGGCGTTTAAGGTGATGGGACATGGATGTGGTGATTTCATATCAATCGCATTAAGTTTCAACGTTGTTCAATTAGCCGATATTTAAGTTCCAAGGTTTTCACATTAAATCGCATTAAGTTTTAACACTGTTCAAGATCATACCTCCACTCCTGTTAGCGATTCTGCATGCTCCAATATGATCCGGCCTTCGGCTCTCATTAATGATCAGAGATTAATTATGACGGGCATCCTTCGATTGCATTGTAGTTAGGTCGATAAAATGGCGTTTCGCTATGGTTTTTCAGACGAGCCAGTTGCTGGGTTACACTGCCTGCTCACTGTGACGAGAAGGAGAAGTGGCCAGCTGAACTGCTGCTTAGAATTTGCTGCATATATGCATTTCTCTCGGTCTGGTCTGTGTCTGTCTTCCTCTGTTTCTTGGAATTCTTCTTCTCCGTCTCCTCTTGTGCCCACTGCTGAGACTGCACCCATGCCTCGCCTCTGTCAAAGGATGCGTTGCCGTAGGGGGAGCACTAGAGGTCAACCCCTGTGCGCTCCCTCCAGCCCCTCAACCGAGTCGTCTTCTGGCCAGTCTAGTGATTATTACGCAGGTCGCTATCTAAATACTAGGAGTGGGCGGGGTCGGGTTGTAGGATTTGGCCACCGTATGGATTCCCCTGCTCCTCGTTTCCCCACCGCTAGTTCACCCTCTCCCACGACGCGCACTGCGCAATTTTCCTTTAATTTCTCTCTCAACCGCTCAAAAATCACAGCTTCAATCACTGTGGTTTTCCACGAGGAGGCCCAAATGGAGGAAGAATGCACCCGTTCGGCGGGTCTGAGCTCGGAAAAATCCGGCCAACATTCGGGCCTTCAGGAGGGGAGCCGTGGCATGAATGTGGAGGTAGCACCTAGCGATCCTGGACCTTCCTAAGGATGGTGCCGAATCGTGGAGGAACCACCGGAGGAGTAGTTTGGTTAATTTGGTTTTCTTGCTTCGCAGGCCCACTTAATTGGGCATGTTTTAGATTATATTATTGTGCGGGACCTCTGTAATATTTTTGAATTCTGTAAACGTTCAAGACTGGTTTCCCCGTATGAGGGAAATCTTCTTAATTTTTTGATTTTTTTATGACAAATTTGCCATGAGTCTGGGAAATGTTTTTGACTTTGGTGTAATTTTATTCCCACTGTTAATAGATTAACTTTACTTAGAAAAAAAAATGTTGTCCTGTTTCTATTTTAAACTTGTTTTTTGAAATACAGAGCCATGTTTATATGATTTTTTATAGTCGAAGCGCTGCGGGGTGGTTTATTATATTAATATTTTACGGTCGAATTATGTTCATAACAATTGGAAAAAAAAATGTTGCCCTGTTTCTATTTTAAACCTATTTTTTGAAATACAGAGCCATGTTTATCTGGTCTACGTATTATACTCTTTCTCTGTATATCTACAGGAAAATTTTTGCTATGAACAGGGTGGATGCTATAGCGGGCTACTAATGGAAACAAGCAAGTCTGAACCTTACATCTCGGATGCAACAGATGGTTACCAATTTTGGAACCAAGCGAGCCTGATCTTACAAGCAAGCCTGGGTTTCTGCAGATGATTTTTATTTCCGGGAACAAGCGAGCCATAACATACAATCGACCCTGGGTTTATACATATTTTTGCTCTATCATGGATGCTTTTTGTGTGAGGCGTATATCAACAGTACATGTCTCTACACATTTTGGGTACTTTAATTTGTATTTGGAACAATGGACATCGGTACTATATATGTTGCTTTACTATTCTACATACTGCTATTTCACTTTCTTATAGATGCCTTGGGCATATTTGGATGGGGTATTTTTCTATCATTGTCTGGGGTGGGACTTCCACTTTTCTGGATGGATATTTGGGTTCCAATCTTCAGATGTGAAAATGTAATAACTTCATGGACTGTTTTATTTCATATAATATATTCAAAACAACGTTTTTTCTCATGTGAAAAAAAAATGATTAATGTTTATCACTCTGCCTTCAAAACTAGAGATGCTGGTCTATGTTGTTGGTTTATTGATATGGTCTTATGGTATTTTTATATTTTGGACATATCACACTCCTCACATGATTAGCGTTTTTCTCTGTTCAAGGATTTTGGGTACTTTAATTTTTATTTGGAACAATGGACGTCGGTACGCTATCTATTTGTTGCTTTACTATTCTACATATATACTGCTATTTCACTTTCTTATAGATGCCTCGGGCATATTTGGATGCTTTCTTAGATTGTCGATAATCTCCATGTAGACCATTACTGGGTTTTATATCATGTCCCTGTATGTGACATGGGGTATTTTTCTATCATTTTCTGGGGTGGGACTTCCACTTTTCTGGATGGATATTCGGGTTCCAATATTCAGATGTGAAAATGTAATGACTTCATGGACTGTTTTATTTCATATAATATATTCAAAACATCGTTTTTTCTCATGTGAAAAAAAAATGATTAATGTTTATCACTCTGCCTTCAAAACTAGTGATGCTGGTCTATGTTGCTGGTTTATTGATATGGTCTGATGGTCTTTTTATATTTTGGACATATCACACTCCTCACATGATTAGCGTTTTTCTCTGTTCAAGGATTTTGGGTACTTTAATTTGTATTTGGAACAATGGACGTCGGTACTCAATCTGTTGCTTTACTATTCTACATACTGCTATTTCACTTTCTTATAGATGCCTCGGGCATATTTGGATGCTTTCTCAGATTGTCGATAATCTCCATGTGGACCGTTACTGGGTTTTATATCATGTCCCCGTATGTGACATGGGGTATTTTTCTATCATTGTCTGGGGTGGGACTTCCACTTTTCTGGATGGATATTTGGGTTCCAATCTTCAGATGTGAAAATGTAATGACTTCATGGACTGTTTTACTTCATATAATATATTCAAAACAACGTTTTTTCTCTTGTGAAAAAAAAAATGATTTTTTATAGTCGAAGCGCTGCGGGGTGGTTTATTATATTAATATTTCACGGTCATTGGAATGCCCACAATTCATAACAAATATTGGAGATTTACTGTCTTGTTTTAAAGTTTCATTTTTTTTTTTTAAATTGAACCCGCCATCGGTATACCGATGCCTTGTAAGCATCGGAATTGCGACAGCTTAAAAACGTCGAAAGAGCGACAGTATAAAAACGTCGGACCACATTTCGTCAGAATTGCGACAATTTACAAACGTCGGAAGAGCGACGTTCAAAACGTCGAACGAAATTTCGTCAGAATTGCGACAGTTTAAAAACATCGAAAGAGCGACGTCCAAAACGTCGGACCACATTGCGTTGGAATTGTGACAATTTACAGACATCGGAAGAGCGACGTTCAAAACGTCGGACCACATTTCGTCAGAATTGCGACAGTTTACAAACGTCGGAAGAGCGACGTTCAAAACGTCGGACCACATTTCGTCGGAAGTGCGACAGTTTACAAACGTTGGAAGCGCGACGGTTTGGGAAACGTCGGAAGAGCGATGCTTGTTTGGAAGCGACGAAACAAGTGTCGGTAGTGCGACACTTTTTAATTGAAACGGTATGGCAAACCACATTTTTCCCGTCCTCGAACTGTCGCTCTTGCGACGACTATGTGTCGGAATAGCGACGAATTGGCCGTCGGAAATTGGGCCAAATTTTCTAGTGATACTTCAGCCAATCACCCTCGTTCCATATTCCAAGCATGAATGTGGGACTTAAACTAAAAGAACCAACCAGGGCACCCTGAGGCTAAACCACGTCACCCTCATCAATAAACATGTCATAACCGGATTTACCATGATTTACTCCGATCACTAGGCCAAAAAAATCATGGATATCACCAGATTCTCTCCACCTACACCATGAGGAATTTTCCTGTCTCCTAGTCTCACAGGCTTTACCGCAACCAACATTCTGAATCAAGGGTCACTAGGCCCTAAACCAAGACATACTCCGCAGGATTTACCGCAATCCAAAACCCGGGATTCCTAGCCCTGTAATGGAGAGTAAACCACCACCTCTCAGGCTTTACCACAACCCACAGTCTGAATCATGGGTTACTAGGCCCTAAATCGAGGCACAAATGAACTGGTTCTATATCATTCGGAGATCCACCTAAATCATCTTTGAATCCATCCAGTGATCCAGCTAAACTAAACAAGAGAACACCACAACACCATGCCTATCCGAAAATGGAAAGGATAGGCTGAAAGCACTATCACACCTAGCCAAACCCATTCCAAGACAGCAAAAAACCACATGCAATACCATGCATGCCAATTCTAGCATGTAAATCATACATGAAAATCAATACCTGCCAAGAATCCTACTATAGATGCATGATCCTACTTTTCCCTGCTTGATCATTTCCTTCTTGATCCAAATATCCAAGCATGCCACACTCTCCAAGAGTGGTCCAAGAATACTCTAAGTGTCCAAGAGTATGAGAGAGAAAAGAATGAGAGAAAAAGCCTACCAACTGATACTCAGAAGCCTTTTTATCAATGAGGCCTCTATTTTCTTCATTTTCCATTATTTTCCTTCATTTTCCTCCTCACATGCAACCTGTGACCTTTCATCTTCCTTTTCTCCTAATTTCCATTATTTTCATAAATAAATGTGCCAAAATGTCATTTTTCCTTTCCAAATTCTTTACCTTTACCTTTTCCAATTTCCTTAGCCATAATAAACCAAATCAACACCCCTTAGGATGTTTTTTCCAACATTCAGCTTGGAATAAGTGTCCCATCAACCATGGTTATTATTTTTAACTTTATTACATGGAATTTTCACCAGGGTTGTTATAGAACCCTCCCCCTTTGGGGACACCGTCCTCGGTGTTCAACCACACATATACCTCAGCAAAACCGCCGAAAATTAATACTACCCATGGAGCTTTATAACACAGCTCATTGCAGCATTTATAATGAATAACATGCTCAAAAGAAAAATAATCATGAAAATCATACTGTGTACTGGAGCTTTATAACACAACTCATTACGGTATTTACAATAATATACAAATATACAAATGTGCACATTTTCTCAACCAAAAAATAAAAGGATATGATGCCCATATTAGCAACAAGGGAATCCAAAGGCTCACAACTCCACCCTCATAAGTATTACCAAGATTCACTTCCTTCCTAGGAATTCCAAAATCCACTATCATGGCAAAGCTACATCCAATGTCCAACGCTACAATCATGCGCCATTGCACCCTCAAGGAACAGTTATCGTCTCATTATTCCAGGGCACACTCCAAATGTGCATCTGATTCCATATGACATTCAATGGACACTATTGGGTACCAACATCCCACAATGGCCTTGCTCCTGAAGTGCTTTACCATCACACTGCTACATATTTCAATTCCTTTTTCTAATGCTGCTAGTTCTTGCAATAAGTTTCAACCACCCAACTGAGCATTTCCACGATTCCCATACCAAGAACATAACTTCCATTAGATTCAAAATAAATTTAAATAAATTCATATCATACCTCATTGGTAGCTCGTCAACAAGGTACCCTTGAAATTATGTTCGCTTCCTGTCACAACAAGTCAAACTAGTTGTTTGATCAATCATCATGTATAAACATATCATATCAAGCTAACTCAAAACATGATCATCATATATTAAAATCATGATTCACATGCAATCATCATAAACCATAATCATAAATCACATGTAACCATCATAAGTCAGAATCATAGATCACATGCATAAAAGAACTGAAATAAAATACGGATACTTATCATCCATCGATCCGTACTTCTGCCTTTTCTCTTTCTGTACACACACTAGATCAGTTTCCACACCCGGAAATCACCGAGTGCCCTTGCTTCTCTTTACTCACGTACACATACACATAGTGTACATCACAACACATACCTTCATACAAGGCGTACAACACCAGATAATACATACACCCAAACCCAGTGTACAATGAGACACAATGTATACACACACAACCAGTATACAATACAACAAAATACATATGCCTACACCAACATACAACACATACACCTATACCTGGTGCCCAATATGACACAACATTCATACATAAATAGATTACAACACAAATAATACACATGTCACGATACCACGACTACACCATGCACATGCCTAGCAATGCATGCCCATAACACAACATGTATTACATGGATACAATACCACATGTATACCAGTATGATATGCAAAACATGTATACAATACCACTTGTACACACACTACCTGCACAATGTGTGCACAACATCACATGTACACAACACCACCTGCACAATGTGTGCACAACGCCAAATGTACACTGCACCACTTGTACAATGTGTACACAATACCACATATACACAACACCACATGCACAACATGTACACAGCACTAGATATACATAGCACCACGTGCACGACAGGTACACGGCACCGCCTGCACACAACACCACATGTAAAACTTGTACAAAACACCACATGCACACAACACCATGTGTACAATCATGCACACAACACCACGTGTACAACTTGTACACAACACCATGTGTACAATCATGAACACAACACCAAATGCATATAGCACCATATATACATCATGCACACAAAACCAATGTACATAGCACTGCATATTCAACATGTACATAGCACCATATGTACACAACACCGCATATACAAAATGCACACAACACCATATGCACACACAACCGAATATCCAACATGTACATAGTACCGTCTATACCTGGCACTGCATATGCAACCTCTTATGTACAACATCATGTGTACACAATACTACATATGCAACATTACACATCACCATACATACAATCACTGAATATACAACATGCACAACATATACACAACAATAGCATTGTACATCCATAGACCACACACTGACCCCACAAGAAATTATGCTTCTAGGGTCTTTCCACTATCCATGCTTATCCTAGCATGTTGCAGATCATACTACTTTCACTTTGTTGATGTACCCCTCAGCATAACATGTCCATAACATAAACATAGTCATAGTACAAGCATATAATATCAAATCATATTCACATGACACTGACCTCATAGATCTCTCAAGACTACTCTGCCACTTTATTCCTCATAGTCAGGAACCTCTTCATCCCATTCACCTGCATAAGCAATCATTCCTCCATAATAATGATCCTTGAAAACCCTGTCATACAGTGACGTAGATACATACATCCATACATATATACATATAAACCATCAACATAAAACCATCAAGATCCATGACGACCCTGTAAATCAACAACATACATACATACATACATATATACATATATAAACATCAACATAAAGAAATAATTATCTCATCAGATATTGACATACATACATGCATATATACCTATATAGACATCATCATAACTATGATCACAACCTGATTACCAGATATCATAAGGTATAGGTTGAGAGAAATTCCTTTATCCATGCACGATATTCACAATATTGAGAACAACAGTTCCCAACATAGCCAAGGCATCGAACGCCTCAAATATATTTACTTCACCTTTCCTGATTACCTTTCTCATGTATGTACTGTCACCGTCCATTTACCACAATGGACCCAACCAGTCCAACTAGTTTTCATATTCTTACCTTCCGTTACGCTTACTCATGCACTGATCTTCACTGTGTTTTACATTACCTGTTAGGTACCACACAGCTCTCCTTGAGCTCCATTAACTTTCCTCTTACCCAACCAATTCCCAAGACTCAAGGCATAAAATACAAGCACAAGAAACAAAAGAATAAGACCATGGAAAACCAATACCAATAAGACACAAAACAAAGTGGTATGGCCATACACTAGACACAATAAAAACCGCAAATCAATTGCAACAAAATCACAAAAGACCAAAAGAAAAAGAATAGCAACAACCACCATGACTCAATCCCCATGGTTCCCAATGCCTTCAAGTAAAATATTCACTCAAACATTCCTTATGATTTTATGGAAATATCCTTTCCATGCAACCCCTACATCATATTGTCATAAAAACATAACTATCATCGCATAAATAAATATAACAATAAGCTATTTACCTCACCTTTTTGTGCCAATCATGTTGCCTTGTGACTAAACACACACATGTCATCCATATGTATAACTAGCAAGACAACATATCTATCAATTCGGAATCAACATTTACCTATGCTAAAAACCATGTCATAATCCATAATAAACTCACGTTCATCACTCATGCTACATAACGCTACAACTATCACCTACTTACACTCAAGTTCACATCAACTATCTCAATACATAGTGTGTTAGTGCAACCATCTCAAAACACGAACATTCCTTCATGCAATTTTATAGATACAAACTCATATCATACAACTAATAAAACATGAAAACAATAGATAGATAACATATTAAACACCAAACACTCAAATTCCAAATAGAAAAAATAATCAAACATTCAAGAACCAAGTAGATGCCATAAGCAAACTCATACCTTAATGCATCTCAGGGGAGGCTATCTTGTTTGCACAATCAATCTAGATTAGAAGATATAGCTTCACAACACATCAACTCAAACCTAAATAAGGTCATCATATCCATAACGTTAACTAGCTAACATGTTCACATCATAGACTCATAAACAAATGGCATTCATGCATAACAATCACATGTGTACAGTCAACCTAGAGTAGTATGACATAAATAAGTTAACTCATACCTGAATGTCATAACCCTAACCATATGCATAGGCCAATCCAAATTAAAATTATACATATACCATCAAGCTCTTAATGCAATACCCTAATTAGCAAGTTACTATCATATAACATCAAGAAGTTCATATATAATGTTCATCAACAACATGTAACCTACGCATCAAGATAACTGTTATAGAACAACAACAAGTTAACCTGTAACATACTCATCAACAACATGTCACATAATCATCAAGTTATCTAACATAAAACAACAATATAAATTCATACAACCTCAGGTTACTATCATTCATGACTATCCCATATATGTGCATATAACTACCCTAGACAACTAGCATCTATCATGCAGTTAACCATAACATCAATATAATGGAAGGCATACACATAACCATAATGCATACGACTACACTAATCAACTAGAATTTATCACGTATGTAACCATAATAATAATAGAATGAAAAACATATAAGTAACCCTAATGCTTACAACAACCATGAATCACATACTTGCATGCTTGTATGACAATCTTCTCTTACCCGAAAGTCTAGTGCCGCAACTTTACCTTGACGATCTGCATCTCCTACTCTATCTCATCCAACACATTAGTATCATAACATACCAATATCATCATGATTACTTAATTTCATACAATGACCTTATGCACAACAACCTCAATCAAACCAATGCAAACTTGACCATATGCACCCACTTGACATGTATGACCAACCATGAACGACCAATGCATGTCCCACATATAGCATCACATAAGCATGCATACACATAAAACACACAATCATGAACAATATGTGACCTAGCATAAATAGAAAATGCATACACTACATGCAGCGACTTGTAAGAAAACGTGCACAAATGATACACAAGCATTAGCAACACATAATGAGTCATACACTCATAACAACACGTTGACAACAACACCATCATCACTTCCATGGTGACACCACTACCACCATGGGAAATACAACAAGGATGAAATAACCATAAGAAAACTAAAAAAATATGAAACCAATGTAAATGCATGATCAACAAACCACCCATCCAATCCGAGAGTTGAACCATGCTCTGATACCACTCTATAACACCCTCTTCCCACATATACACAAGTAACCTTCCAACCGGGGTAAACATGTGATGAGAGGCTACTAATATGAGATTCAACCTCCTAGATGACCTTAAGGAACTGGAACCGACGGAAACACCAAAAACACACCCTACACTACATCATTGACATCCCCAAGAGGTAACCCAACCTCCCAGGGCCTTGTTCCCTAAAGGGGGGTTGATTTTTAGCCCCTTTGAGGATGATCCACAGACATATAAGGGAAAGATAGTGGCTTTGGACCCTAGATCCATGGGCTAGACTTGTCAAGGTAGTGGCTCAGGCCCAAACAATGAATTTTCCGCCTTTGCCACATTTTCATCACCTGAGCCCAAGTCACTGCCCAGAACTTCCTATAACTTTAGGAGAGGGTAAATAACATTAAAAAAAACATATGGAGGAAATCACATCAACCAGAACTTATCTGACCCCACCCATCCATGACGGGAATTTTGTCAAACATGTCACAAACATAGCATCTACATGTATAAATAGCATAAATAAACAAAGGGGTCTCTTTCTTATTTGAGAATGGCTAAGAAGCATTGCTCCCCTACATAATAAGCTATTATATAATAAATTTCATCATAGATACATGGGATAATCGTTTACATGAAAAAACATAAATAGAGCCACACATCATCATTGATTGAATACTTTCTTATAACCATCAAATTAACAACAGAAATACCATGAATACAATAGCAATGAATCCCATACATAAACTAGTATATTTGCATATCGAATACCAAAGAAATGAGCTCTTCATTAATGAATATAAAAACCAACCGGAGATGGGACTTCCACGTTCCACTCGACCATAGATTGGCTGATCCAAATCTACTTCAGCCAATCACCCCCGTGCCATATTCCAAACATGAATGTGGGACTTAAACCGAAAGAACCAACTAGGGCATCCTGAGGCTAAACCACCTCACCCTCATCAATAAACATGTCATAACCGACTTTACCGTGATCTACCCCAATCAATAGGCGAACACAAGCATGGATATCACCAGATTCTCTCTACCTACACTATGAAGAATTTTCCTGTCTCCTAGTCTCTCGGGCTTTACCGTAACCCACAGTCTAAATAAGGGGTTACTAGGCCCTAAAAAGAGGCACAAATGAACCAGTTATATATCATTCAAAGATCCACCTCACTCATCTTTGAATCCATCCAGTGATCCAGCTAAACCAAGCATGAGAAAACCAAAACACCATGGCTATCCAAAAATGGCAAGGCTAGGTTGAAAACAATGTCACACATGGAAAAACCCATGCCAAGATAGCAAAGAACCACATGAAATACCATGCATGCCAAATATAGCAAGGAAATCATACATGCAAATCGATACCTTCCAAGAATATTGTTGTAGCTTCCTGATCCTTTTCTTCGCTGCTTGATCTTTTCCTTCTTGCTCCAAATATCCAAGGATGCCACACTCTCCAAGATTGCTCCAAGAATACTCTAAGTGTCCAAGAGTATGAGAGAGAGAATAATGAGATCAAAAGCCTACCAACTAATTATCCTCAAAAGCCTTTTTATCAATGAGGCCTCTATTTTCTTCATTTTCCATTATTTTGCATCATTTTCCTCCCACATACAACCTGTGACCTTTCATCTTCCTTTTCTCCTAATTTCCATTATTTTCATAAATAAATGTGCCAAAATTCCATTTTTCCTTTCCAAAGCCTTTGCCAATTTCCTGAGCCATAATAAACCAAATCAACACCCCTAAGATGTTTTTTCCAACATTTAGCTTGGAATAAGTGTCCCATCAACCGTGGTTATTATTTTTAACTTTATTACATGGAATTTTCACCAAGGTTGTTACAATTACATAAGACACTTGTTCATATCATATTTTTTCAATTAATAAATTTAATTAAAAGGATAGTGTTGTGGCCTTTATTTTGGAAAAGGATAAAACATTTTTAGAAGTTGTGGGACAGCAGTTGCAAATGTGGCAAGTTCTAGATATCTGTTGCGAAGGTGGCGATTTGCAGATAGTCGTTAGGTCGGTGGTGGGTTGTGGGAGGATAGTTGCACAAGTGGGAAGAGTAACTGACAATAAATAGGAAGAAAGACTCTGTGTAGCAAAATGAAAAGCATAATAGAATGAGGAATGAAGGAGCGTGATAAAGCATCCCAAGTGGAAAAGAATAAAGGATTGGCAGTGTAGAAGGAGGAGGGTAGATAAGGAAGAGAGAGAATGGAGGAGGCAACAAGTCATTTGTTTTAGGTTCCGTGAACAAATCCCTGCGGAGACTCAAATATTTTATGTAAAGCTCTATGCTGGAAGTTAATATATACATATATATTGGTTGCGGTCATTGTTTTGGGTATATGGGTGTGTTTCTGTTTATGAAGCTTTAGAGGACTAATTAAAATTCACTGATAGTGGTTTTTGATGTATCTGATGTGATTTTTCTCTTCTTTGAATAATGGGTAGTAATATTTTTTTATGCATGATAACAATGTAATGATATTATATAATAGAGGGTAAAAATGATATCGGTACTATGCTTTTAGTTATCATATCCTAGTAAGGTCAGTCTATTCATCATTCTCCAAGGAATCAATCTGTCTTTTCAGTTCATTTGAAAGAAGAAAGTGCTGCTGTCAAAGTGTAATGGTGAGAAAATTTCATTTATGCCTTCATTCATTTCATTTTCCCTCTTTTATATTTCATTTTTCTGAAACCCAAAGTCCAATACTCATTTCCCTTTTCAAAACCATTTTTAACCATTAAAATTCCTTTTTATCATTAAAAAGCAGCTCCGCCCATTCCACATCAAACCTTTTAAATATATAACATATTATATGATATAAATCACCACCCTTATCATATTATGGGCCAACTTACCTTCTATCACATATTCAAACCTTATAAATGTAACCATTTCCAAATCCTACAAACTTTTTGGTATGTGATATTGCTGGGACCCATCATTTCTTTTTTATCTATTTCATAAAATTCGAAATGTTTTAGAAAAATCATTTATATTATGATTAGGACGAATTTTACCATATTCATTGACTTAGCGTAGCTTTCACTTATCCGCTTTTAAAATTTGTTTAATGGGCACCACATACCTTTTTGCATCACATTTTCGCAAATTTCACTCACTGCATTCACTTTCGCTTCCTCAAAAATTTTGATTTGCGATTTGCGAGCAGACCCACTATTTTTCATGTCACGTCATCTTCCGCTCCTTGCACATCACACTTCACAAATTTAAAATTTTAACTCTCGTTCCTCGTAACAAAAGCTTAAACCTTTCGATGTGCGATAAGCCTTAAATGTTGTGATGTGCGGGCGGCCCCACCTCTGTCATGCCACGTCATATTCCACTTACTACAATCACACTTCGCACTTCGCAGATTATAACCTTTACCTCCCATGTCTCATAATTGCAATTTGTGGTATTGTCTGGGTCCCACCTCTTTGCCACGTCATCACCTCATAAAAAATCTCATTCCTTCCCGCTTGTGTCTTATGTTTAAACGCTTTGACCCCGATCTATGATTGTGATATATGTATAAAGGGTTTTCTCCTCCCGCTCATCGTTTATTTAATAATCTCTCCCGCTAATAAAATGAAACTCCGCTATTTCTTTTAATCTGCCTCCATAACATGTTAAACCTCCATATTTCTCGCTCCTCTTTATTTCTCCTGTTGGCCCACAATTCAATGTGTCTCCTTCTCATATCTTTCACGTGCTCAGTCCTTTTGTTTGAAACCTATCTATATGGTTTTTTCCACTCCAACACTATTTCCACATTTATTTCGAAACCCTATCACGACAAACAAGAAACCAAAGGAAAGAAACAGCGGTAGAGTTTCTATGAAACACATTTCTACCATTACTCTCAGCACCAGCACATTTCCACAAGGCACCAGGCAGAATTCAAGGAACAGTCACAGGTTTATAGAAAGTCCAGCAGCAAAGGTTTTAAAGATTTGACACCTATCACAAAATAACCATATCTTCTTAAAGCTCAAAGACATTTTGTCAACATGATTAATTCCATCAGAGTTATGTTTGGATTGTAAATGGCTAAAAATAGCAGACAGTCTACTTTTTCTCCTTATATGTTTTCTGTTAAGTTATTATGAAAGGAATCCAAAGGTCTAAGCCTTGCTAGCATATCTAGTGTAAAACTATAAATAAACAGAAGACAGAGGAAGAAAGCCGGGGTTGGTTGTTCAACTTATTGTATACTATGTTGAATATTTATGAGTTGATAATATATCCAGATGCACTCTTGAGGACTCGGGAACTGTGTGGTGTGTGTATTGTTTTCCCTTCTGTTTTTACATACTTTATCCGTCTTTCCAAATTTATCATAAAAGTTCTATCTTATGCTTTTATAAGTATTGTGAACCTCCAAGACATATGGATATGTTATTGTAAGTCTTGTTCCAAGCTTTCCTGATTCAGTATGAATTAAAGATTGTTCATAAGCATTCCATGAGGTGGAATTAAACCCTATTTCATGTTTTTATAATTATTTTGATATAGCATGCATGTTAATCTGTTTTTTTCAGTCTTGATTCACCAAGCATTCCTGATTCATGAGGTCATGTTAGTCAGAAGCATTCCTTGTAATGGGATTCTTTAAATGTAAAGTGAGACTCTTGTAAGTCCTTTAAAATAATTCTTTCACTATACATTTCAGATCTGGAATTTGTGTCACCCTTTCCTATTAGCAGTGGGCTTCTGTTTTACATATCCACTGTGTATCTTCCATTCTTCTAACCATCAGGCTACAAACTTAATTTTTCTACCACATCATACACCAGTGCCCTTATATGTGTCAGATCTTTTTTATCTGTTTAACATTCCCTTTAGAGTACTTGATATCCAACCACTTTCCAAAAAAACCAATCAAATCATTAAATTTCTATATAGTGTAAGATGTTTCTGGTCAGGTGCTTGCTGCAGTCCAAGTGCTAA
This sequence comes from Pinus albicaulis, assembly GCA_034641835.2. NCBI lineage: Eukaryota > Viridiplantae > Streptophyta > Pinopsida > Pinales > Pinaceae > Pinus > Pinus albicaulis. The sequence goes on along the minus strand of CM076575.1, from coordinate 789,680,960 downwards.
TTCCAACGCCAACATCTTTTAGTGCATCTTCTGGGAGGTGAAGGCCTTCAAATGGAGTATTCTCCTGAGTCTCTTATTTTAAATTGATGATGATAAATTCTTGATGGAGAACCAGAATTGGTGACTCGAAGAAATCCAGAGGCGACTCCAGGACAAAGAATCCAGAGGCGACTCCACTATTTTCATATCCATCACTCTGATGGAATAAATCCTCACTAAAAGATATGCTTTCTACAATTTTGAAAAGATAGATGGTTTTCCTAATCCTTTTCCAGATAGAAGCAAATGGGAATTTTCTCTTCCAAGGTTTAGTGTACATTATTGGGAAGTACCAACTGAGTTTTTATGAGATTTTCATGCCTGGATTCATAGGCTGCATTTTTTTCATGAAGACGTAAATATTAAGTTATTTAGATATTCTTTGGAGAGTGCAGCCCTTGATTGGTGTAGAGATCTTCCTAAAAATAGCATCACTTGTTTGAAAGAGTTTCATGATGATTTTAATTCCTTTTATAAATATAGGTATCCTGTCGCATTTTTCACTCCAGAACATTGCTATCATTTTGATAAGCGAGTTGAAAGTGATGATGAACAACATAAATGTAAATAAAAAAGGGTTATACCGGAAGGTATTCAGCAATACTTTTGTTCTCATGATTTTCTTCAATCTCCTATCATTCAAGAAGAGGATAAACAACAGATTATTGAGCAGCATGATGAGATATTAGGTGAGCATAGTGAAAAATTCATAAATCAGCCTTTGTTTGATAAATATCCTAATGATGAGGAGAAGGTTTTTATGTCACCTTGTCTTAAAGTTTACAGTGATGATCCAATTTATGATAGTTATGAATCTGAATCCACGCAAGAACATGATGCTCAACTCATACAAATTGTTGAGGAATTATCACCTTTGTTGAGAATTGATGATAAGAAAAAAAAAATATGAGCCTATGTTTGAAATGTATGAATCTGAGTTGCAGGGATACAGTGTCGAAGAATAAATTTGCGAAAAAATGAAGAACAAGCTCTTCATCAAAGCATTTTTCTATCAGAGGAAAGTATGTGTCAGCCTATCCTTGAACTCAAAGCTGTTGTGAGAAAGTTTCCCTATTGATTTACTAATCGTATTCTTGATTATATGGAGTTTAGTTTTCTGAAAGTCTCTCTTGTTATTAGTCTTGGAGTAATCCTCGTCCATAACAGCAAGTATGAGTCACATTTAGAGATTATGCTTCATACTTTTCAGCCTTTCAGCAGTGGATGCGAAGACATGTCAAGAAATTAGTTGTTGAAATTTCTTTTGGAAGTTTGTATACACTTGATCAAGTGAATTTCATCTAATTAGAAGTACGGATGTAAATAAATAATCTCTTCAGTTGAGCATTATTTTCAGTTTTAGATTTTAGTTTTATTTTTTTATTCCAGTCATATTGAAATAAGTTGCAGAAGATTGAAATATAGCTTATGATTCCATTACCCAATGGCTAGGCATGCTGGTATTTTTTAAGTTAATGAGAAGAATTTTTGGTTGGAGAAATAAGAGTTGGACAAGGAATTGGAACTACGGTCCTTGAAACCTCACAAGGAGGACTTCATCCCCAATAGGAGCCACTGTTAGCACTACAATTTTTCAAATATTTTCAAAGCCTGTTCATCAATCTTCGAGGAATCAATCTTCCTTTTCAATTCATTTGAAAGAAGAAAGTGTTGTTGTCGAAGTGTAACAGTGAGAAAATTTCATATATGCCTTCATTAATTTCATTTTCCCACTTTTATCTTTCATCTTTCCAAAATCTAAAGTCCAATACTCATTTCCCTTTTGAAAACCCTTTTTAACCATTAAAATTCCTTTCTATCGTTAAAAATAAGCTCTGCCCATTCCACAACAAACCTTTTAAATATATCACATATTATATGATATAAATCACCACCCTTATCATATTATGGGCCCACTTACATTCTATTGCATATTCAAACCTTATACATGTAACCATTGCCAAATCCTACAAACTTTCTGGTATGCGATATTGCTGGTACCCATCATTTCTTTTTGATTTGTTTCATAACATTAAAAATACTTTAGAAAAATCATTTATATTATGATTCAGATGAATTTTACCATATCATTGACTTAATGTAGTTTTCACTTATCTTCTTTTAAAAGTCGTTTAATGGGCCCCACCTACCTTTTCGCATCGCATTTTCGCAAAGTTCACTTACCGCAGTCACTTCCGCTTCCTGAAAACTTACAATTTGTGATTTGCGAGTGGCCCCATTGTTTTTCATGTCATGTCATCTTCCTCTCATTGCACATCACACTTTGCAAGTTTAAAATTTTAACTCTCATTCCTCCTAACAAAATATTAAACCTTGCGATGTGCGATAAGCCTTAAATGTTGCGATGAGTGGGCAACCCCACCTCTGTCATGCCATGTCATCTTCCACTTACCTCAATCGCACTTCACAGATCATAACCTTTACCTCTTGTGTCTCATAATAAAAATTCCCGGTTGCGATTTGCGATATTTTCTGGGTCCCACCTCTTTGCCACGTCATCACCTCATCGAAAATCGCATTCCTTCCCGCTTGTGTCCTATGTTTAAACGCTCTAATCCCTGATCTGCGATTTTGATATATGTACAAAGGGTTTTCTCCTCCCGCTCATCATTTATTTAATAATCTCTCCTGCTAATAAAATTCAACTCCGCTATTTCTTTTAATCCGCCTCCATAACCTGTTAAACCTCCATTTTTCTCGCTCCTCTTTATTTCTCATGTTGGCCCACAATTCAATGTCTCCTTCTCATATCTTTCACGTGCCCATTCCTTTTGTTTGAAACCTATCTATACGGGTTTTTCCACTCCAACACTCTTTCCGCGTTTATTTCGAAACCCTATCACGATAAACAAGAAACCAAAGGAAAGAAACAGCGGCAGAGTTTCTCTAAAACATATTTCTACCATTACTCTCAGCACTAGCATGTTTCCACAAGGCACCAGGTAGCATTCAAGGAACAGTCACAAGTTTACTAAAAATCTAGGAGCAAAGGTTTTAAAGATTTGACACCTATCAGCAAATAAACATATCTTCTTAAAGCTCAATGACAGTTTTTCAACATGATTAATTCCATCAGAGTTCTGTTAGGATTTTAAATGGCTAAAAATAGTAGATAGTCTACTTTTTCTCCTTATTTGTTTTTTGTTAAGTTATTATGAAAGAAATCCGAAGGTCTAAGTGTTACTGGTAGATCTATTGTAAAACTATAAATACACAGAAGATAGAGGAAGAAAGCGGGGGGTTGGTTGTTCAGCTTATTGTATACTGTGTTGAATATTTTTGAGTTGATAACATATCCAGATGTAATCTTGAGGACTCACAAATTGTGTGGTGTGTGTATTATTTTCCCTTCTTTTTTTACATACTTTATCTGTCTTTCCAGATTTATCATAAAAGTTCTATCTTATGCTTTTATAAGTCTTCTGAACCTCCAATACATATGGATATGTTTTTATAAGTCTTGTTCCAAGTTTTCCTGATTCAGTATGAATTGAAGATTGTTCATAAGCATTCCTTAAGGTGGAATTAAACCCCGCTTCATGTTTTTATAAGTCTTTTGATCTAGCATGGATGTTAATCTATTTTTGTCAGTCTTGATTCACCAAGCATTCCTGATTCATGAGGTCATGTTAGTCAGAAGCATTCCTATAATGGTATTCTTTAAATCTAAAGTGAGAATCTTATAAGTATTTTAAAAGCATTCTTTCACTATACATTCCAGATCTAGAATTTGTGTCACCCTTTTCTCTTAGCAGTGGGCTTCTGTTTTACATATCCACTGCTTATCTTCTATACTTCTAACCATCAAGCTACAAAGTCAATTTTTCTACCACATCATACACCAGTGTCCTTATATGTGTCAGAGCTTTTTTATTTGTTAAACATTCCTTTCAGATTACTTGAGATCCAACCACTTTCCAAAAAACCAAACCAAATAATTAAATTTATTTATAGTTTAAGATGTGTCTCGTCATGTGCTTGCTACAGTCCAACTGTTGATTCCAGCGCCAACACACGGCACGCCTCGGGTGAGATTCCTTGCTCTCCCTTGAGCAAGGTGAAAATGTCATTGTTGTTCTAGACTATAGCGAGGCATTGTTGGCCTCTGAGCCTAAACCTGGGTCTTGCCCAAAAGTCATTCTTTCACCAACAAATGGTTATGTTTCTGGGACCTGAAAATTTATCATAGAAATAGATCATGGTATTAAGGATCTACAAGAGGTAAATTCAAAGTTGGTGGGATAATTATGTAGATCAATTCATATAGCAACATGTTGAGCTCTGACATCAAAGGGAAAGAAAGATCAGGGATCATATCTTATTCTCTGAATCAATAAGTGATTTGTATGAGATATTTTGGGGAAAGTTTCCCGAGGAGCTCTACAATTGGCTACGAATACTCCAAGTAAAAACAAAAGTTTGGGAATTGAGTCGATCACGTCACGACTGGAAGCACATAGATATAATAGCCTTGCACAAAATGGATACTAATCTAACATGGGCAGTAAATTTTTGGGTACAATCGATGGTGGAGGGGTACATTATAGATTTTTCCACTGAAAATCATCAATCCTTTTCTAAAGCGGAAGCTATATTCAATTTAAGGTTATAAGGAAATTTGTTGAAAGAAATCCCCTTGTGGATTAAGGCTCTGATGGTGGAAAAGGGACTGTTGGATTTCCAAAATCCCACTATGGAAGCTTAAAAAACTAGTACTGGGGGAAGGACATAAGAAATAAATGATTCGGAAGGGAGGAAAAGGAAATTGATGAGATGAACACCATAATTTCTAATAAATCAAGAGATGTAAAAGCATATCAGAGGGCACAAATCACCGAGGAGTGGAGGGAGAGGGAAATACAGGAATTTGAAAAGCAGAAGGAGAACACACACCAACAAGAAGAGGCATCGCAGATGACAGTTGGAAAAGGAGTTGCGAGAGGGCCCACAAGTAGATGGGTCCACCAGAGGAGTTAGACAGGTTCATAGGAGCCCATCCTGATTGGAGAAAGGAAATATGTTTGAATGGAGAGGAGGACACAAGCCCCGAGAATGATTCAGATGGTGAACTACATGTTGCAATGGAACGATTGTTTCAAGAAGGACCTGCAGCCTCAATGAAAGGTAATCATATTCCCCAAGTTCCAAATAGCATTTTTCCTAACCTTTCGTTAGTATTATATCACCCCCTGGATAAATTTTTGATAAAGTTGTGAAGATCGAGTAAAATACATAATATTCAATGTAAAGTGCAAGTAAACACTAGAAATAGTATTAGCAAAGGAATTTCTCAACCAGGAAATAGAGGATTTGTACTACTTCCACATACACAAATAGAAATGTTAGGATCATTCACCAGATATCCTGAGTTTTCAGGAAAAGGTAACAATGATGTGGAACAACACCGATACTTGTGTGAAGAAATCTGGAGGGCTCACCAAACACCAGACACTGTTAAGTTAATTGAGTTCCATACTATGCTCCGAGACAGAGCACTACAATGGTTCATTAAATGTTCATAAGTACATCCAAATCCAGTCATAGATGAGGTAAATAGGGAATTTGTGCAAGAATTTAAATTACCACAGACCAACTAGCAAGGGTTAGCTGAACTATGGGAAATTAAGCAGCGAGAAGGAGAGATTTCTTAAGAGCTAATGGGAAGCTTCAAATATGCCATTGGTATACTGATTTATCCCATAGACCCAAATCATCAACATGACTGGTTTATCAAGGCTCTTCTACCTCTCAGTAGAACATTTTTGACGCAACAAAAGATTGACATGCTCCAAGATGTGCTAGAACAAGCGATGTGAATTGAAGCAACGATAGGATATCCACAAGAATTTAGAGGAGGTGTAACCACCCAGGATCCCTCTCTGTTAGGGCTACAACATCAAATTACAAATTTAACAGAGAAACTTAAGGACATACATCTACTTTCCCAGCGCAACCTAATGTGTGGTGCACACAATGTTTGCTAGGAGCAAATTTAGTCTCAGAGTGTCCTATATTGCGAGGAACAACAGTTGGGTCATCATAAACAGGACCTATAGTACCACCACTAGTGGGAGGAGTTGTGCAAGTAAATACAAAAAATATGTACCCTGGTCAAACGCACTTCCATGGATTCCCGAACTAGCAGAATACAACTTCAAATGAGTACTGCAAGATTTGCAAGGGATTTGGCCATCCACCTCACCTATTCCCCATTCTACAAAAGTACTCTAATGTCCCAAAAAACATTTACTGTGAGTTTTGTGCCTCAACTACACACCATACAGACTAGTGTAGAGCATCCGAGATGCACTGGTTGATAGACTGGACATAACATGTTACAGAGTAAACGAGGCTCCTTGAGGATGATGAGGGCCAGGAATAAGAGGGGGTAGGACGAGTGGAAGAGGACCATTAAGATGTTATAATTTTTATCAAGAGGGATATGTCACGATGGAATGCCAGCTACCTAGAAGGCCATGGTTCTCTTAGTGCAGAGTGAACACACATGCCACAAAACATTTTTCTGAGTTAATAAAAATATGGGAAGAGAGGAACAGACATCAGGGTGCTAACTTGGTCAATGTAGAGCCAAAAAATTCTGAGACGTAGCCATTACCAAGTGTAGCCATAATAACAAGAGGAGGAAAGGAGATAGGAGGAGACACAAAAGAAATAGAGCCACAGAAGCTGATAGAGCCTGTATCTCCAAAGAAATCCTATAACTCTGAACAAAAAAAGTAGTATTTCAAATAAGAGATGGAGACCTTTTTGAAAATAAGCACACATATATACCTCCAGTAGATACAACCAACAAAATAAGGAGAAAATACCGCAATACCGAGTCAGCGTATAGAATAATTGTTCAGGTTATTCTTGAATATCATAAATGATGAAAAAATGCTCGATATGTTAAAACAAAACTTGAAGACAATTATTGAGGGAGGACTGAAGCAAGTAAACCCAATCAATACCAATCTTCCGGAAAGGCATGTACGAACGGTTAAGAGAAAAAAAATATGAACATGAATTCAAAATCAATGCGCAAGTTGCGGGTTTTCAAATAAGGGATACAATGTTGGACTTAGGTTCAAACATCAACATACTCCTGAGGAAAACTTGGGAGGCATTGGGAATGCCCAAGTTAGCATGCTCTCCCATACAATTGTGTATGGAAAACCAATATTGTATTATACCGGTTGGGAGATTAGAAGATGTCAAGGTTGATGTTGCGGGGGTAAAAACCTATACTGATTTTGAAGTGATAGATATTATGGGTGATAAAGACCCATATCCATCATTGTTAGGGATAGACTGGTAATTTGAGAATTATGCAGTCATCAATTTAAAGAAGAATTTGATGATCTTTGAAGATGGATAGGTCAAGGTGATTAAGCCATTGGATCTATACTAAGGCCCTAGATACACAAAAATAGTGAACACAAGAGAATATCCTGGAATCTTGGACAAATTATATCGGATGACTGTGGGAAAAATGGAAGACTATATTAATTCGACAGCAGAAGGGTTAGTAAGATGGCGAAGTGTCCAGAGCTTTGAGGTTGCATGGAATGACTAGCAACAGGGAGGATACGAAATCAATACCAGGAGGTGCACTGTCATTCGCAGAGTTAATTGGATCGGGACAAAGGTAAGAGGTCACCCTACTCTTACTAATATGGAAACTATTAATAATTTTATTAATAAAGTAGATGATATTGTCCTAGAGGAGCACAAAATTCCCTTAATGAATGTGGAATTGCAATCAACCTCTACGAGGTGGTGTGCAAACCATCACAACCACCTCTGGATATGGGACGATGTGGTGAAGGCTTTAAGGACAAGGTTCCAAGTATCAACAGAACAACAACTGGATGAGAGGTACAAGGGAACTTTAGACCCCTAAGCCCACATAAAATACTGTGAATAATGGTGGGAGTTGGAAGACTACCCCAATAACTTTTGGGTGCATAAATTTTTGCACTCTTTGGACACAATCCTACAAGAATGGTACCTCATTGAAGAGAAAAAGAGACAGACAAGTAATTGGGAATTACTGTCTGACAGGTTTGTAAAAATATTTTCTTTTAAAGAGGATGCTCAATAGCTAACAGACGCTCTGCAAGCCATGAAGAGGATCCTATTCACAATAGGGCTCGTGGATATGATGGATCGAGCCACTTTGAAAAAAATGTTTGAATCAAGTTACCAAGAAGTAGTGGCCTGTAGCGAAATAGATCAGGAGATGGATGATGATGATTTATAAAACTTGATACACTTATCATTTGAAGAAAAGGAAGGGGAGCAGAAAATCAAAGATGAACCTATTACAGAGGGACTCCACTTACTGCCACTAAAAGTTAAAATACATAATATTGGAAGTACTGAGAAGCCCAAATTAGCTTCCATTGGAGACTACTAGGACGAAGAAACAACAAAATAATTTTTTTATTTATTGGCGGAGTATGAAGACCAATTTCCCTCTTATGTTGCAGAACTAATGGGTATCAACAGATATTTGGGGGAAATGTGCATAATGATAAAGCCATATGCCAGACTGGTGAAGCATAGGCCATACTTATTGAATCCCAGGTTAAAATAAAAGGTGAATAAGGAGATTGTAAAAATGCTAGAGGCAGGGCTGATATTTCCAGTTGAAGAAGAAGAATGGGCCAATTCCATTGTTATCAAGAATAAAAAGGATAAGTCAGAAATAAGAGTAGGTGTTGACTACCATAGTTTTAATAATGCATGTGTGCATGATACTTTTCCTACACTTTTCAGTGATGAAGTGTTAGACAACGTAGCAAGGAATGAAACTTATTCCTTCACGGATGGATTCTTTGGGTACCACCAAGTCAAAATAGCTGAGGAGGACAAAAATAAAACCACATTTACAACTGAATGGGGCTCTTACGCCTATCATGTGATGCCCTTTGGACTTAAAAATGCACCAGCAGTATTCTCAAGAATAGTTATAGCAGCATTCAAAGAATATATCTACAGATTTCTGGAGGTTTATATGGATGATTGGACTATATAAAATTTGTTGAAAAGGCACGCAAGTCTACTCTACATGGTGTTTGATCGATGCATGTAGCTGCAAATCTATTTAAATGTAAAGAAATGCATCTTCGCAGTTCCTTTCGAAACACTGTTGGGCCATATAGTGTGCAATGATGGAGTATGTGTGGACCCTACTAAAGTCGCGGAAATCATCAATATGTACCCCCTGGAAAATTTTAAGCAACTAAGATCCACGCTAGGACATACAGGGTACTACAGGAGTTTTATCTGCATTACAGCCCCATTATAGAAGTTACTAAAGAAAACAGGACAGTTCACTTGGACCGAGGAGTGTAACGAAGCATTGGATATAGTAAAGTAAAATCTAGCGAGTGCACCTATCTTGGTATAAACAATTTCATGTGCACATTGATGCTTCTAGCATTGTGTTAGGGGCAGTGCTAGCACAACCTGGGGAGACAAATCTAGATCATTTGATATACTTCTCTAGCCGGAAACTATGCGGAGAAGAATTATACAACTACAGAAAGGGAAGCACTTGTGATGGTCTACTCGCTCCAAAGTTTTTCCACTATCTCCTAGTGGGCTTATTCAAATTCTTCACAGATCATTCAACACTCAAATATTTGTTAAATAAAATGGTGCTAGAAGGTATAATTTGTAGATGGCTATTTTGGTTTCAAGGATTCATGTTTGAGGTAATATTTAATTCAGGGAAGCTTAATGTAAGACCCCACCATTTGTTAAGACTTGAATCAGGAGAAAATGGAGGACATGTCGATGATCAGTTACCCGATGCAGATTTTTTTTGGGTGGTAGCTATACTAGACCATTTGGAATAAATATAAATATTTCTGGCTACGGGAAGGTGTCTAGAAGAATATACAACAGTTGAAAGAAAACACTTGGTAGTTCGATAAATGGGTTACCAAATCATTGCAAGCCAATTATACAAAATGGGATTAGATCAAGTACTAAGAAGGTGCATATTGGATCATGAACAGGTAGAGGTCCTATGGGAATGTCATAATGGAGTTGCGAGAGGACATGTTGGGGGAAAATTCACTGCAAGGAAAATCCTACAAGCAGGCTTATGGTGGCCCACCATACACAAGGATGCAAAGGAATATGTAAAAAAATGTGATGTATGTTAGAGGACTTGTAAACCTTCACACAGGGATGAGCTACCATTACAGCCTGTAAGAGAAATACAAGCATCTGAGAAGTGGTAAATTGATTTCATCGGACCCATAGCTCCAGTTGCATGAAACTCAAAAGCAAGATACATCATAACCACAACAGAATACCTAATTAGATGGGCTGAAGCAACGCCAGTGAAGAAGATGTGTATTGTTATACAATAACAAGTTCCAATTTTTTTTGGGAAAACTGCAAATTCACTGGTTGGGGCCGTTCTATGTCACAGATATCTGAGATTTGGGAGCTATTAATCTCGCACAGCTAGATGGTATAGTATTTCCTGGTTGGGTCAATGGCACACACCTGAAACCCTTCCATGAATAATCACTTTGAATTTTATTTAGAATAAATCTCTTGCACCAAAGAGAATTCTATAGTTAGGTAATTCATTTCCGCAAGAACAATAAAACATAAGCCATCAAATAATGTCTTTTTCGTGAGTAATACGCCACTACACAGTTGCGAAATGGGGAGCATCCTGCAAGAAAGTGTGGTCGGGGGGTGGGGGTACCGTACGGCTTATGACATCCACCATCATTTGACCATAATTATCCATCATGTAGGTGTCAGTCCATAGTTTCAGTCAAAAATTTGGAAATATTTTCCGTAATTAGAAACATAATTTTGTAATAAAGTTTCCACATCAAGCCATAATAATTTCCAATCACGTCCATTCAATTTTCGAGACCACTATCAACAGAGTAAGATTCCACCTCACCCAAGTTAACCACCCACGTGATTGTAGTTGTGGAGAGAACCTGAAAAATAATTAGTTATCTAGTCTCATCAACTTCCATCATTTCAAAACTCCTACTTATTCTATATGGATGAAGAAAAAACTAGAATGTCAAGAAGAAAAGCATTGGAGAAGAGAAAATTTGCCAAAACAGTTAGCAACAGCACACCAGCAGAGCTCTATAATCACAGACCAACAATAACAGAAGTTTATCAGAGAAGAAGAAGCATGAAAAGGCAGTTGTATTAGTGGTGGAGCCGGAACTCGACCAAAGGATTCAGAAGTTAGATCCAATTACCGAAAAATATGATAATGCAACGCTGATAGACATTGATTTTACTAATTCATTTCAGTTTCCAGCGCTCAAGAGGTAGGTCCACATAGAAAATTATGTCAAAGAAAATGGCAACGAAGCATCTCGAGTTCATCAAAATTTCCAAGGAATTCAAAGATCAGAAATCTTACATATGTGGAGCCTACCAGTTTTTGGTACACAAGGAGCAACAATGTAATGCACAAAATCGTTGATTAGTAGGACTCATAATGGCTCCCTATGGCTTGGTAGAGAAATAAATATTCTTGTAGAGGACATCCACCATCTCACTAGACTTTTAGTGATGGGGAACGATGTGGCTACAGTGTTCCAGAACACCTCCAAGCGAGAAAAGAAAGTCGAGGAGCAGAACTACTACAGGAAGTATGACATAAAAAGAGGGGGGAAGGGGGAAAAGATAAACATGATAAACATGCCCAACATCAAATTCACATGTTACTTGATTGCAGGGAGAACAATGAGACACTATACAAAGGGAAAATGCACGCTGGACACCATCTCGGTTGCAGAGCACAACTCAATTGGTGCGCTTTCCTAATGCAGCAAAATATTTGAGGCCTGCGAGGACAACTTCCAAAGAGCAATGGGATTCATCTATGGATACCTTATAATGATAGTAGAAATGTGGAGGTGGTGTCCACCAGGAAAGAGACCGCTTGCAGAGGTAACTAAAGAACAACCATTACCACTAAAATACACGTTGTGGAGAGTCTTTAGAGATCCTAGCAGCAAGGAAATTAATGAAGAAGATTTTGCAGAATGGTATATAAAATTGATAGATGTTATTAACGCACAAGAAAGAATCCCGAGAATACTATTGGATGAGTACTCAAAACAGATATGGTTTGGAGCTTCCCACGGCAATACATGGCTTAGACCTCACTGTGTAGGAGAAGACACGTTCTGAAAGAGACCGCAGAAGTTCCAACTGACAGAAGACGCCTTCCACACTGAGGTCATATCATGGTTGGGGGTAGCAAGAGAAGTTTGGGACAACAAACATATATACTCCTTCGATGCTATGGTTCCTCAGCTGCTTTGATTTTCTTAGTTGGCGAAAATGGCATTAAACCTGAAGTCCCGAGTTTGATTTGCGGCATGAGAAGAAGAGTAGTAGAAGAAAAAGGCAAAATCAACACAACAGATCACACAAATATAGATCCAACTAGTACTGCAGAAGCTGGAGACAATAATGCAAGAATTAAACAAGACAATGGTAAGTCTTGGAGCTGTGAGTACTTCCTTCCCTTATTTTAATGAATTTCAAGCTTTGAGTATGTTGTCACCCATGATTACGACCCCTGTCTTCGCTACTCTTCCCATCGCAACCATTCCCTCCTAATCTCAACCAACACTCATTCCCCCTCTCAAAACAAAAGCACCTAAACTACCCATCCCAGTTCCTAAAGGAAAGAGGGCTAAAATCATAAATTCAACCCAAGCTATGGACTTAACGAAAGTAGAGCCAACAACCCAAATAAATACATGTATCCCCATCACAAAGGAACCAGAGAAAAGCACCCAAATACCCTCCACTCTCCCGCAAGACACCATAACCCCATCCCAGAACACCCCAGCTTCATCTCTGAATACTTTGATTTCCTCTCCACATACATCCCATAACTTTAAAAACCCTTCAATCCACACTGCATCCACTTCTGCAACCATTTCTAATGTTATCCCGACATGCACGATTAGTGCGACTGATACCAAGGAAGAAGTTAACTCAGGTACCTTCCAAGTAACCGCAGTTAACCCAGTCATGGTAGATTCAGGAACATTCTTAAACCTACTTATTCAAGAATACCCGTCGATAATTGAAGCTATGCCAAAAGAAACCCCATTCTCAAAATTCCAACAATCACTTATAGCATTGCCTCCATTTATTTCCATCCCTCCATAAACCCACATTTTAAATGCAAGCCCATCACCAGAAATGTCGTTGAATCAGCATACTTCATTGCAAGGATGGTTCGAGGGATCTATTTCCAGTGGCCAACCGCTCAGAGAAAGACATCTGAGTCCTGAAGCAATGAGCAGCGGGAACCTCCAAGGCTGGACAACAAATACTCTGTTCAAATTCATCTAAACTGTAGCACATCAAGAAGAATTGGTGCACAAAGATCTATTTCATAAGCACGAGAAACAACAATAATAGATATTATGGCCGACAGTAACAGATATAGTAGAAGCTACTCCATAATATATGAAGGCATGTGATGTGGTAGAATGTTGTCTCCACATTCAAGCGGCATGTAGGGAGCTCAGCAATGAAAACAAAGAGCTTCGGTAGACTCTGTTAACCAAACCAGCGTTGTCGGATCTAACAATGGTTTATGAAAACAAGATAACTCAGAGAAGGGAGGAGATGAATCAACTAAAGGAGGCACTATGGAATACAGTAACCGAAGCCTATACACTACTGGAATAGATCCATGGATGTTCTAACTCGTTAGCTATGAAAGCTTAGCCCATCTCCGAGCAGCTTCACCAATTATTTGTAGATATTAAAGGAACTACTGACCCAACTACCTACAAGAAATTATATGGCCAAGATGATTCCTTATAGATAAAAATTCAGACAATTGAGGAAGGCTCTACCAAGACCAAGCAACTCTTGCATGACCTCAGACCTCTGGTCAAACAAAAGGTGGAATTGATCTAGCCACTAGTCACCAACTCAAAGCGAAAATGCAAATCAACATTTTCAAACTTGCCATGGCCGGTTGATGCTACTCATACTGAAAAAGTAGTGAATACCACAAACACAATCATAAATGCTTGGAAAGATGTTATTACTGATTTATGAGAGTTCAAGACAGAGGCAATAAATAAAGTGTCAGAGTTGGGGCCTTTTTTTGAAGATCAAGGGCTGAAACAGGTGTAGCAAGAAAATGGAATAGCATAGCAAGATCAGTAGAAAAGGACATGGAAACCTCACCATCAGAAGAAAAAAAAAAAAAAAGACTTGGGACGAGTCAATAGCTTGTGGTCGGGGCATGTTGGGGTCTTTGTTTTGGAAAAGGATAAAACAATTTTGGAATTTGCGGGCCAGTAGTTTCGAATGTGGAAAGTTTCAGATAGCCGTTGCAAAGGTGGCAAGTTGTGGATAGTCGTTGGGCAGGTGGCGGGTTTCGGGAGGATAGTTGCACAAGTGGCAAGAGTAACTGACAGTAAAGAGGAAGAAGGACTCTCAGCAGTAGAATGAAAAGTGGAACAGAATTAGGAACGTCAGAGCATGGTAAAGCAACCAAATAGAAAAGAAGAAAGGACTGGTAGTGCGGAAGGAGGAGGGTAGATAAGGAAGAGAGAAAACGGAGGACGCAATAGGTCTTGTGTATTGGGTTCCATGAACAGAGCTATGTAGAGGCTCTGATATTTGATGTAAAGCTTTGTGCTAGAAGTTAATATATATATATACTGGTTGTTGTCATTGTTGTGTGTATATGGATATGTTTCTGTGTATGAATCTTTAGAAGACTAATTAAAATTTTTTGATAGTTCTTTTTGATGTATCTGATGTGATTGGTCTCTTCTTTGAATAATGGGTAATAAGAGTTGTTTATGCATGATAACAATGTAATGACATTAAATAATAGAGGGTAAAAGTGATACTGATACTATGGTTCTATTTCTCTTATCCCAGTAAGGTCACTTCATGCCTCAGGTGAGACTCCTTGCTCTCCCTTGAGCAAGGTGAAAATTTTGGCGTTGTCCTATAATACAACAAAACCTTGTTGGCCTTTGAGCCTAAACCTAGGTCTTGCCCAGAAGTCATTCTTTCGCCAACAGATAGAAAATACATAACTACTTTTAAGATAAATATCAACCTTTTATACCCTGGATGTGGGTTCCCAGCAATGAGAAGATGGGCCACTTGGGCACCATGTGGCAGGGCCCTTGTCCACCCCATGCGTCTGCACATGGTCACCCGCCCGCTGATAAATCTTGGAGCATGGCTCCCTTAATTAACACCCTCGCCAGCTTTCACACAACTTCCTTGGCCTATTGTTCATTAACTCGGCCTTGTCCTGCATCAATGGCTCTTAAATATGCCCTTTGTGCTCCTCTGGCCTCCATTCAACTTTCCATCAAGATCTCTATGTTTGCCTCCTGCATTTCTATATCGCCCTCGGCTCCCAGCTCTACTCAGTCTCATTGCGATTTCCCCTCTGTGAAGTCTCATTGTGGGTGCTCCTCTGCTACTCTTGAGAGCATCCCCTCCCTATCTCGAGCTTCCTCTCCCTTGTTCATCATGCTAAGGTGACACAGAATGCGTTGTCGTCACGCTGGCAGGCGTGGACTCCCCTCCAGACCCCCTTTTTCGATGTGTTAGAAAATTATATATTACAGAGCAATGGAACACATAAAATATGCGGAAAAAACAAGCACACAAAAAACATAAAACCAGAGAGACACAGATATATGTGTTTCACCCAGTTTAAGATACGTCCACCCCGAACAGCCAGTCCTTCCTTTCTATTATCCAGCAAAATGAAGAGACACAACCTACAACATATCCGCTGTAATATCCTCTGTTCTCTCTCACAGTCTCCCTATCTGTTTCTCGCTCTGAGAATACACATACAATACATAGATGCAATACAATACCCTCGTAAAAGCGAGGGGTTGTCTTCTAGGGAAAAAAACCCTAAACTAAACATAGCTTCTATCGTCAGATCATCCGCCTAATGAACGACCCAGATTGAGTAGAAATTACTATACTTTTACAAGGAAATTTTACATCTGTTTTTAGCTTCGGGGGCGCTACCCCCGAAACCCCCCGCTAGGGGGGGGCTCCATAAAGTCGCAGTTGCCTCCCATGGACCCCCCAGGCAGTGTTTAATAGGTACATGGGTCTAATGTTGTGACACAAAATAAACAAGATAATCAGGCTCCACACCCAACAATCTCCCACTTGGAGACTAATTGTAGCAACTCCACCGCTGCTTCATTTGCTGGACAATGACTCCTCTTTGGACCTGGATGTTTCTCATCTTCATCGTCATCCTTGAAGACCAATTGAAACTAAGCATAATCTCATTTTCTCCCTGGTTACAACTTTTGTTAGCATATCTGCAGGATTCTGGCTAGTGTGTATTTTTTCTAACTTTAACTGTCCATCTTCCAATACTGACCGTATGAAATGGTACTTGAGCTGTATGTGTTTAGTCCTAGAATGAAATAATGAGTTCTTTGCAAGATGAATAGAACTTTGGCTATCATTGTATAACGTGCCCATATCATTATTCTTACCCAATTCATCCATAAACCTTTGTAACCAAATCATTTCTTTACTAGCCTCTGTAGCAGCAACATACTTTGCTTCTGTTGTTGAAAGTTCAACAACACTTTGGATTTTTGAAGCCCAACTGAAAGCTGTTCCACCTACACTAAATACATATCCTGTAGTGCTCCTCCTGTTATCTTTGTCACCTGCCATATCTGCATCAACATATCCCTATAGAGCAATTTTTGAACCACCAAAGCATAATGCTTGATTTGTGGTACCTCTCAAATATCTGAGAATCCATTTCACTGCCATCCAATGTTCTTTTCCTGGATTGTTCATGTACCTTCTTACAACTCCCACTGCATGTGCAATATCAGGCCTTGTGCAGACCATTGCATACATTAAGCTTCCAACTGCTGATGCATATGGAACTTTAGACATATATTCCATTTCTTCTTGGGTCTTGGGGCACATCTCCTTACTAAGTTTGAAATGGCTAGCAAAAGGTGTACTAACTGGTTTTTCATTCTGCATATTAAATATTTTCAACACCTTTTGTATGTACTCATTCTGAGACAATGTTAATTTATGATTTTTCCTCTCTAAGTATTCTCATACCAAGGATTTGTTTTGCAACTCCCAAATCCTTCATTACAAATGAATTTTCCAATTTTATTTTTATCACATTTATTTCCTGCATGTTAGACCCTGCAACAAGCATGTCATCTACATAAACATTATAATATAGCTGCCATCATTTTGCTTTTTCAGGTAAACACAATGATCATAGTGACATCTAGTATAACCTTGTTCAGACATGAACTTGTCAAATTTTAGATACCACTGCCTTGGAGCCTGTTTTAAGCCATACAAGCTCTTCTTTAACCTGCATACTAATTTTTCTTTCCCTTTGAACTCATATCCTTCTGGTTGCTCCATATAGATATCTTCCTCCAAATCTCCATGGAGAAATGTTGTCTTTACATCTAACTGTTCAAGATGTAAATCTCCCGCTGCTACAAGACTTAAAATAGTTCTGATTGAAGTCATCTTAACAACAAGAGAAAAAATTTCATCAAAATAAATACATTTCTTCTGTGCAAACCCCTTCACCACAAGTCCATCTTTGTACCTCTGTTTTCCTCCATCTTCTTCCTTCAGCCTGTAAACCCATTTATTCTGCAATGTATTTTTACCTGCAGGTAACCTAACTAAGTCCTAATTCTGGTTATGCATTAAGGAGTCCATCTCTTCTTCCATGGCTAGCTCCCACTTCTTCCTGGTTTCAACCTACATTGCTTCTTCATAACATTCGGGTTCACCAGAATCATTCAATAATAAATAATATAATGAAGGAGAGTATCGTTCAGGGGGTCTACTTATCCTGGTAGATCTTCTGACACCACTTTCAGTTGTTTGAGGTGCCTATTGTTGTTGTGGTGGTTGCTATTGTTGTGGCTATTGATTATTGTTATTTTCCGGCACCTTTACTTTTTCTGTGATCTCATCAAGAACTGTGTATTCTTTGTTTTCTTTTTCTTGTTTCTTTTCATGCAGCTAATTCTTATACAATACCTTTTCATTGAATATTACATCTCTGCTCCTAATTATTTTGTGATTTTCATAATCATATAAGCGATAACCAAAATCATTAACACCATATCCAATAAAAATACATTTCTTTGATTTTTCCTCAAGATTTGTTCTGTTTTCTTTATTAATATGGACAAAGGCCTCACAACCAAAAGGCTTAAAAAAAGTGTAGTTTACCTTTTTACCTGTCCATGCCTCCTCTGGAATACCACCATCCAAGGAACTTGAAGGCCTTCTGTTTATTAGATAAACAACAGTATCTACAACATCTGCCCAAAATTGTAAAGGCAATCATGCATGCAATCTCATGCACCTTGCACGCTCCATGATTGTTCTGTTCATCCTTTCTGACACACCATTTTCTTGTGGTGTTCTTGAAACTATCTTCTCTCTACGAATTCCATGCTCTGAACAGTACCTATCAAACTCTTTGCTGCAATATTCACCTCCATTATCTGATTTGAGACACTTCAACTTATTTCCTGTCTCAATCTCAACCAAAGCTTTCCATTTCTTGAAAGTATCAAATACATTAGATTTATTCTGAATACAATAAATCCAAGTTTTTCTAGTTCCATCATCAATAAAAGTAACATAATAATGACAGCCACCGAGAGATGATACCTGAGCAGGTCCCCATACATCTGTATGCACAAGCTCTAATTTTTCGCTCTTCTTTTCTTTCCCAACTCTGAGAAATCTGACTCTCTTCTGTTTTCCATAAATGCAATTCTCATAGAAATCCAAATCAACATTCTTCAAACCCGGCAACAAATTTCTTGAGTGAAGAATCTTCATCCCCTTCTCACTCATGTGTCTAAGCCTATGATGCCATACTGTTGCATCTGATCCTTTGGAAGTTAAAGCATTAACAGAGTTATAAATACCATTGCATAAATACAATGTACCAACCTTTTCGCCTTTTGCTATTACCAGGGCTCCTTTGGTGACCTTCCAAGATTTATCTATGAAATTTGTCACACAACCTTCACTTCCTAACTGCCTTGTTGAAATCAGATTTTTCTTAAGATCTAGAACATGGCTTACCTCCTTTAATAGCCATTGGTTTCCATTCTACTGTTTTACAAGAACCTTACCCATTCCAACAATTTTACAGGGTTTATCATCCACCCAAACGGACTTGTCCAAAGTCTCCTTGAACATAGTCATGAAAATATTTCTTATCAGGTGTGGCATGGAATGAGGCCCCTGAATCTACAACCCAAGAATCAGTAACATTTTCGAAAGAAAGAATCAAAGAATCTTGTAACACATCACCTGTCACATTTGCTTCATGATTGTTTTCTTACTGTGCGTCTCCTTCTTTTCCCTTTCGAGATCTACAGTCTTTCTTTACGTGTCCTTTCTTTCCCCATTTCCTGCACACTATCCCCGATCTAGACTTGGATTTTCCTTTCCTTGATTTACTACGATATCCTGAGCTCTTTCCTCTTTCCATTTTTCTTCCCCTAGACTCTGCACTCAAAGTATTACCCGATGTCTCACCGGAGCTTTTCCATCGCATTTCCTCACTAAGGATAGCACCGACAACATCATCAAACTTTAAAGTACTAGATCCGCAGACAGAGTTACTAATGGCCATAACTAAACCATTCCAGCTTTCTGGAAATGAGCACAGAAATAAAAGAGCCCTAACTTCATCATCAAAGTTTACCCCTACAGAACTTAACTGACTGGTAACTGTATTAAAATCATTTAAATGGTCAGCAACAGATCCACCTTTCGACATCTTCATATTAAATAAATATTTCATAAGAAATACCTTGTTTGAGGACGAGGGTTTTTCATATAATTTCGCCAACGCCTTAATTAAACCCTCTGTTGTTGTTTCCTTCGAAATATTGAAGGCTAGCGACGCCGCAATGCACAACCGTATTTTTCCGAGTGCCTTTCTATCGAGAATCTCTCATTCTACATCTATCATAGCCATCGGCTTCTTTGTTTTTCCGCTCAATGGTAGGTACATATATTTTTGATACAAATAATCTTCCATCTGCATCTTCCACAGTGGGAAGTTTTGGCCATTAAATTTCTTGACCTTAAACTTACCATCTTCCGCCATTGCTCCCACTCGAACTAGGAACCCTTCTTTCCTGCGAGTTTATCAGCCAAATATACCTTCGACTCTGATACCAGTTGTTAGAAAATTGTATATTACAGAGCAATGCAAAACATAAAATACACGGAAAACACAAGCACACAAAACACATAAAACCAGAGAGACACGGATATACGTGGTTCACCTAGTTTGGGCTACGTCCACCCCAAACAGCTAGTCCTTCCTTTCTATTATTCAGCAAAATGAAGAGACATAACCTACAGCAGATCCACTGTAATATCCTTCGTTCTCTCTCATAGTCTCCCTATCTATTTCTCGCTCTAAGAATACACATACAATACACAGCTGCAATACAGTACCCTCATAAAAGCGAGGGGTTGCCTTCTAAAGCAAAAACCCTAAACTAAACATAACTTCTACCGTCAAATCATCCGCCTAACGAACGACCCAGATTGAGTAGAAATTACTATACTTTTACAAGGAAATTTTACATATGTTTTTAGCTTCAGGGGCGCTGCCCCCGAAACCCCCCGCCAGGGGGGGGCTCCATAAAGTCGCAGCCGCCCCCCATGGACCCCCCAGGCAGCGTTTAATTACGGGCGGCGTTGCCGCCCCATTAAAGTACCAGGGTCCAACGTTATGATACAAAATAAACAAGATAATCAGGCTCCACACCCAACACAATGGCCATTGGCAGGGAGGTGAACCTCTTTGTGGATAGGGAAGAGTCGAGTATGCTCGACCCTATCAATCTCTTTGCTCAGTAGTCCCTTCATCTCCTAACTCCCCCGCCTGAATCCTCGAGTATTTGTCACAAAAAGCGCCCTCGAAAATCTGCAATTCAGTTTATACCTGTCTCCATTCCCCGCAAGATGAAATCCCTGCCTGTGCATAGCGCTTCTAGCAGTAGTCATCACTCCAGAAGTTGCACAATTTCTCACACAGGTTCTCGTAGCTCAAGAAGTGATGAGGACAGCAAGGAAGACGACACCAGCTTACACACAGCCTCATCCAACTTGCCAGTGTTTCTTACACGCCTCATGATCTCTGTCCATGAGCCAAGGAGGAAGACAAGTCTCTTTATGTTTGCAGGATCATGGAAGAAGCTCCCAACCCTCCTGAGAAGAATGACGACCTACCTTAAGTCCAATTGCTGGGTTCTCACCTCTTACTCCAGCTATCTTATGGTGTTATCTAGTTTGAAAATGTTTTGAAACTTTTCTTTGTTATGTTTCATGTTCAGCCTCAAAACTAGACAAGCTGGTTTCCCATATTGGGCAGCTCCTAATACTCTCTTATGGATTGGTTTCCCCACCTAGGGAAATCCTTATTTTGCTGTTAAGTACTTGACACTTCCCTCCGAAATTGGCTTGCCAAATTCGAAGGACGAGCATTGTAATGTTTTTCCATGTATAATATAATAGAAGTAGAATAAATTAGAAAAAAATAAATAAATAAATAAAATAAAATAAAATAAAAAACTCAACCTTTTATATGGCTAGAGTTAAGAATATTCTAAAATATTAAATGGAAGTTAAATCTATATCATCCATCTAATAATTATTGACAATTAAATTATAATTTTTAAAACCTTGTTTAAAAAAAACAGACAAATAAATATAAAAATGAATTCTAATTTATAACAAATTTTTAATAATATATATACTCTAATGAAAAACCTTTTGATAAATGGAGTGCATACCATCCTTAATGATACATTAAGTGATTTATGTAGTGTATACCATCCTTAATGTTAGATTAAGTGATTTATGTAATATAATCAAGTACAAGCCCGTGTAATATATTAAAATAACAATAATAATAGTAAGATTGAAATTTACAATTAAAAAATAAGTTATAAATTGAAAAGTAATATAGTATTTTGAACTGATATAATTTTAAAATAATTTAATTTATTCAATTGATGTATAAATATTATGGAAATAAAATATAATTAGTAATTTTATTTGGATTTACAATTATTGCTTTAAGAGGTGCTCCCTAACCCAGTATGCAAGAAATGTTGTAATTTCATGTTTTGTAAACATTTTGACTCGGTCAAAATACATTAAAAAAATGATTAATGTAATGTAAACATTTTAACTCCATGAAAATAAATAAAAATAATCTTATCTTAGAACAAAAATTCTATGTTATGGTTATTTTTTATTATTTTTTGTTGAGTAGTTAAGATAAATTGACTTGGTCAAGTTACGAGTTGTTTTTGAACTCAAGGTTTATGAGAATCCATGGTATTCATGTGGAATATAACCTATTTAAAGGGGGGAATTAAACCAACCTAGATCCATCTTAACTACACATCTACCAAAGGGTGTGAGGGATCAAATCTCTTTGCATTTTAAAATATTTCCATGTCAAGAGATTTGATCCCTCTCAACGCTTGAAAGATTTGAAGTGAGTTGAAATAAATCTAGGCTGGTACAAATGATCAATAATCTTTACAAAAGTGATTAATGAAATTTGAATTAACATAAATATAAATATGATAAAATATTTTTTCATAAGAATTAATATTAAATTTTAATGACATTTATAAAAGTGCTTAATAATATTTAAATTTATATGAATATGGATAAGATACATAATTTTAAATTCTTTTACAATTATAATTAAATTTTATAAATTATATAAATAATAAAATAAATAAAATATTATATTTTATGTTAATTTGATATAATAAAAATTCATAATTTTATTTTATTTTGTTTTCCATAAGAAAAAAATTATTTATGTAGAATAAAAAAAAATTGTTTTGTATATATGCTTTAGAAAAAACACATTACCCAGAATCTGATCAGATCCCTCAAAAGCTCCAATAAAACCCCTAGCAAAGAAAACATACTGGACCACGAATAGTCATTAGCAAAAAAATGGAGCCTAAAGGCCTACATACAAAAAAATGTAAGGCTACATATAAAACTATAGTTAAAAAAAAAACCAACGACAAACATCCAGGGATAGGCAAAGCAATGTCGAGCAGGCCTTTGAAGCCATAGATGATATAGGGCAAGGAAGCATGAAAAATAGGGTTGAAAAATGATGCAAGGGCATCTGAGCGATTCGAATTCAGATTCAAATTTGAAGCTGAAGAGCTGGGTATGCGAACGACCATGCGAAAGTGGGGCAAAATTTGATCTGCCATAAGTTTAAGGGGTTCGTTTGAGGAAGTTCGACCGATTCATGATCTTTGGAAATTTCTATATAAATGAAAATCTGCGTGTGCGTGAGGGACAGAGCGAGATTGTAATGTAGTCGTAGGAGAAATTGAGCTGAGGCTGAAATGCCTCAAATGTAATGCTGAATTTATATAAAATAGGAGGATTGTCATATGGATTTTTTGTGTTTAATATTGTTCATGTTTTTATCTAAATTTGTGAGTTCATGGCGCGATTCAGTGATTTATTGACCATCGATCCTTATAGGATCGATGGTAATCTAATGTTTATAGGATGATATCGGATGAATGCAGATTTAGGCGGATTAAAAGTATTGGAGTCCTGAATTGAACGTTGTTCTGAAATTCAAGGTCGATATAGTTTAAGTTTATAAAGCATGAGTTAATGAATATAAGGCCATGAGTAATTTAACCCAAAGTTTATGGTAAAACTTTTGAAAAGAGCCCTCGATGGTAGAGGAAGCCTTGGTAATATGGCTTCGGTTGTGGTTTCATAACCATGTATTAAAAAGTTGCAGAAATCTTAATTTGAAGATTTAAAACTAAAGCTTCCACACGTAAAGTTGTGAGAAAGCCCAGGTTATTGGAGAATTAATTGGGGCTTTAATTTGGGATGCATTTATATGCAGCTCTGAGATTTGAGAATGGGGGAAAGCAGGGGTCACTTTTCATCAAGTGGTATCAGATCAGGGAAAATGATTTCCTGTGGAGAAGAAGTTTGCATACAGAGGAAGAAGAGGTACAGTTTTGTGAAGATTTGTAAGCTTGTGATTTTCTTTTATATTGTGAAGGTAGCAGCAGAGGAAGGTGAGAATATTGCAGCAGCCTAGAGCAAGAGTGCTCAATGGTTCCACAGGAGCGAACCAAAGAGATGCCAAAAGCCGGAGCTCAGGAGAGAAGCTTGGTGAGGTATCTGGTAGCAGGGAGGACTTGCTATTGTAGAGGTTTTGTTGCAGCTCACAGAGGACAATTCCGCAGAGGATGCGGGTGAGAATTGTTCAAGCATGCTATTACAGGAAGATCACAAGGAGCAGTTCCATAGATGACATGGGTAGAATTGCTGACAGCTAGAGAAGACATATGACCAGGAGGTCATAAATTTTTTTGTGCCTCGAGAGTCTGATGCAGGGGCATCTGAGCGATTTGAATTCAGATTCGAATCTGAAGCTGAAGAGCTGGGTATGCAAACGGCCATGCGAAAGTGGGGCAAAATTTGATCTGCCAAAAGCTTAAGGGGTTCATTTGAGGAAGTTCGACCGATTCATGATCTTTGGAAATTTCTATATAAATGAAAATCTGTGTGTGCGTGAGGGATAGAGCAAGATTGTAATGTAGTCGTAGGAAAAATTGAGCTGACGCTGAAATGCCTCAGATGTAATGTTGAATTTATATAAAATAGGAGGATTTTCATATGGATTTTCTGTGTTTAATATTGTTCATGTTTTTATCTAAATTTGTGAGTTCAAGGTGCGATTCAGTGATTTATTGACCATCAATCATTACAGGATCGATGGTAATCTAATGTTTATAGGATGATATCGGATGAATGCAGATTTAGGCGGATTAAAAGTATTGGAGTCCTGAATTGAACGTTGTTCTGAAAGTCAAGGTCGATATAGCTGAATTTTATAAAGCATGAGTTAATGAATATAAGGTCGTGAGTAATTTAACCCAAAGTTTATGGTAAAAATTTTGAAAAGAGTCCTCAATGGTAGAGGAAGCCTTGGTAATATGGCTTCGGTTGTGGTTTCATAACCATGTATTAAAAAGTTGTAGAAATCTTAATTTGAAGATTTAAAAATAAAGCTTCCACATGTAAAGTTGTGAGAAAGCCCAGGTTATTGGAGAATTGATTGGGGCTTTAATTTGGGATGCGTTTATATGCAGCTATGAGATTTGAGAATGGGGGAAAGCAGGGGTCGCTTTTCATCAAAAAATAGAGTTGCAATGGCTAGGGTTCTATTCATTAATATCTCTCCCCCTCAATACGTACCCTTCCCATAATCTTATTTTATTAATTAATAATTTTATTTGAATTAATAAATTTATAATTATTTTATTTTTAAAGAAATAAAAAATGTTAAATTTTACATTATTTTATAATCCCCTTCCCATAATCTTATTTTATTAAAATAAAATATAATTAATAATTTTATTTGAATTAATAAATTTATAATTTATTTTACTTTTAAGAAATAAAAAATGTTAAATTTTATATTATTTTATAATCAATTGATATATATGAATTTTTTTCTTTTAATCAAACTTAGGGAAAATTATATTGAAAAGACAATAACAAAGCTAAACAATAAAGGCACAAGTACTAAAATCCTAAATTTTCATACAAAATATTGAAGAATGAATTTAGCTGGTAGAGAAACCTCCTCTCATCAAAAGGATGAAAGGGAGGAGTCTAAAAATTTTCCTGAAATAACTAGATTTTATTGTTCTTTGAATATGATAACAAATTTTGACAGATTTTTTTCATAAAAAATGTAAAAATATGACACAATTATCACTTTTGAGCTATTCTCCATTTGATTAAAAAGGGAAATTCTAAATTATATATATCCCAAGCGGATATTTGATTCCACCTTTTTCTCTTTTCACTCTTAACTTGATTTCGATCACCTTATTAGTGGGGTAGAGGTGCACAAACATTTCTTTGTGATTTCTACAAAAGAAGGGGAAAAGGTGTAACTTGATTTCGGTCACCTTATTAGTGGGGTAGAGGTGCACAAATATTTCTTTGTGATTTCTACAAAAGAAGGGGAAAAGGCGTAGCAAGATTATGCTTTTCATCCATTTCTTCTCTTCTTTTTAATTTATTAATATATCTACATTCTCCTTTTCCTTTTTATAGATCTTATTATTTTATACTCAATTTATTTTCCGAAAAAGTTGCTGCTATTATCCTATAAGTGGTATCTTATGTGTTTTTAAAACAATATTCTCAACTTGCACTTAAATCTTAGAATATGGTCCAACTTTAAGATTTGAATGTGTCTTTAATATATATTACTAGAATGGTGTAACATACCTTGGTAACCTCGCAGGAAAATGCATGGAGTTAGGAATTTTTTTCAACATTTACCAATGTGTAATTTTCCAAATTACTTTCTTATTCCCTCATTAACCATTAGAATAACCATCATCATCATCTAGAGAAATATTTAGTAAAAAGCATCATGAGTTACACAACCATTAACTGTCCTTGTTGTAGCATATTAACTTAAATTTCCTGCTATAACTATGCATTGATTCCATGATTCTTTTAACTCAATTAGTATATCACATACTTGATAATATAACCATCACATCAAGAAAACAATTAGCATCATGAAAATCACGCAATGAACAATCACGTCATTAGACACCGATATACCCTGGAAACCTTGTAGGGTGAAAACCAACAAACGTTTAATTATATTATTAAACGCTCGTGACGGTGTTCACCCCTCACTCAATGGTTATAAGGGAGTCCATCCCTTGACCATTGTCATAAAATATTACATATAAAAGTAATATTAAATGCAACATAACTTTCTATAAACTATTACAATCAGCGTGATATCATTTACCCATGAATCTTCAATCTTTGTATTTGTGGTCGAATTGTTTCCATCAGTGTGTCACCTTGCAGTTCGAACTCATAAACCTGCATGGACTAACAAATATTTATCTTCCACAATGTTCAACATGAACAATTATTTTCTCAAGCGACTATCCTTTCTTGTCATTGCTATCGTCACCACACTTGATATCATTATTAGATAAAATATTAATAAACCAATAATCAATCTTTATTTGTGACACTTCAACAACTATTTGTATGCATATATAAAACATAAAAGTAATGTCATGAAATCATTTCACATGCATTAGTAACAAGTAAATCACTATCAAGCATCATATTTCTAACAAACACTAACAAAATCTTGCATGCACTTTCATATTCTTTCCAAAGGAAAGCTAGCATACTAGATAATATTGTTGGGCATGCAAATGAATATAAAAATTTCAAGATAACTATCCCAACAAGAAATTTTCTTTGTGCCTACTCTTATGTTTTCTTTTCCAAATGGATTAACGCAATATATTCTACTTATGCATGTGAATGCATGTTATTTTCCAAAAACATATTTTCCACACAAGAGCTATTCACAATGGCTATTATGTATAAAAATGGAAACTTTATTTCAAACAAAGTTAACATACTAGTTATAATTTTGTGCATGCAACTACTTTTCCTCTCCAACAGAAAATAACATATCTTGTTCTTCTTGCATGTAAAACATATATTTCTTTTCAAAGGAAACTAAATAAATATTGCATGGAAAATAAACACATTTCTTTTACAACGTATCACATGCATACCATTTATTCTTTCATGCATGCAAAGGGACATTTCCCTCTTATCCAAAAGATCTAGCCCAATAACTATACATAATATTCTCCCAAGAGAAAGATAATACCATAGCTAATCCCTTTAGGTAAGAAAATACATCTTATTTTTCCCAAAATAAGGCCAACACAATCAATATTATGTGATTCCATCTTCCTTTTCTCCAGAAATCTAATACCAAAACTATACTTTTTCCATTCATGCAAGTGTATATGTTTCTCTAAATAAACTTATATAATAAAGCATGTGATTACTAGTTTTCCTCTCCAATAATCTAATCCAATAATGCATACAAGGATATATTTTTCTCTTCTATTATTTTTGAAAAATTTTAACACAATAAATGCTTCCTGGCATATATATATATATTCCAAGGAATTTAACACACTAATTATTCTTTTTCCAAAAGATAGCTAACTCACTAGCTATTATGCATGCAATACAAAATATTTTTTTATAATTTCATACATGAGAGATTTGTAATACTTCCTCAAGAAATAACATGAATAACAAATCCTTCTCAAATAACACAACCAATTGTCTTCTACACAAAGGTTTTATGTGAATTACTTCTCACAAAAGTTATTTATATCTTTTTGCATGACTCAAGCTCCTCATGCATGTAAAATAACATAATAAATTCTAGTAGATCAAATATACTAGATATTATTCATTGCACATAAGCACATACTCTCTTCAAGAGTACAATATTTCCCTTTAAAACTTTTAATGCATATGCATCATGAAAACATACTTGGTAATCTCTTAAATGAAATAAATTAATTCATTTTCAAGAATTATCAACAAAATTATTATATCTATATGTACATAAACAATTATTCTTATCCAATGGAAAATCAAATGGAAGCACTCTGTTTTACTCTATTTTTCATGTTTTAGCCATCAACTTTGGACACGACTTCCGACCAATGGAAACGATTTTTTGAAAACAAAAAGAGGTTTTTGTTCGAAACAGGATTATTACAAAAAACTTGTCTTATTTTTTTCACAGACGTCACGATTTAGAATATTTGAATGAATCTTTGCAACCCATTTTTTCATATTTAAATATTAAATAATTTCATGTTTGGTCATTAACTTTGGACACAGTTTGCAAACATATAGAAAAAAAAAATGAAAAAAAAAAGGTTTTTGTTTGTAACTGCTTCATTAAGAAAAACCTCTTAGTTCTTACATGGGTATCACAATTTGGAAGATTCAAATGAATCATTTGACCCCATTTTTCCAAATTTAAATATGAAATAATTTCCTATTTTTTCATCCATTTTAGACACGGTTTTCGAGGCATGGAAAATGAATTTTTAAATTTTAAAGAGTCGTTTTGCTAGACCGGACTCATCTATAGAAACCTTTTTCAGTTTTTACACATCTATCACGGTTTGGGAGATACAAAGGCATATATGGACCCTATTTTCCAATAACTTATGCAATTCACAGAATTATTTAGCCATAAAAACTTTTAAGAATTCAAAGCACATAAAATCTTCTAAGAATTCAATGAACAAATACTTAGTCCTCTATACACAAAATTCCATAGAGGTTTTCTCAAGAGATAATCTTGATTCTTTATCATATGAGTTTTTCCAAGAAAATAAATTCAATTCTTATTTCATAGTGCACCATATGCAAACACAATAATTTTCAAAGAACATAGTTACTTATCTTTTGATGCATGCCTGGAATCCCTTCCTCGTCTCTCTTGGCTCCATTATCCATGTATTTTGTCATTCATTCCCCTATTTTTCCCATAGGCTTATAATAAATAGAATTAAGAAAATGGAAAAACATTTCTAAATCTTAAAAGCATTCCATAAATCTCTCATGCTTTTATTTTCAAGGTAAATTTGCTTTTGCCTTATGAACAAAATATCTCTTATCCATAGTTTTTCGAAAACTATTACTCATTATTTTTAAAACTTATAAAATATATATTTTATTTATATAGAAGAATATAAATTATTCTAAATAAAATAATTAAGAATTAATTCTTGTAACTTTCTTATCTTTTATAATTACATGAATTTTCTTCATGTAATATCAATACAATAATTAATAATATTTAATTGTTCAACAACCCTCATTTTACGAGAGTTTTTTTCGGTAGCTTATGTCGGGGATATTACATACTCCCCCCCTTAAAGAGAACATCGTCATCGATGTTCTTCTCTTGCTGGAACATTAACCTTTACTTTTCATTACCAATTATTTAGGTAATGTCAAATAATACTTTAATCATAATACTTCCATAAAAAATCAAGGAGCACTAGCCCTTTAATCATCAAAATGATAAGAAAAACTCTATCTAAGTGCATGTTGTATTTTATTTAGAAGTTACACTAGTATTTATTTCCCACTTTTGTTGTTTGCAAATCACTGTATTTCTTTCCCACAATAATTTCAATCAAATTCAAACTCATGGCATTTATCTCTAGCCATTTTCCTCTAGTCTGTCAGGAATTTAGAGTTCAATAACTCATAATTTTATCTAACATGAATTATTTTAGTCGTGTATATATATATATATATATATATATATATATATATATATATATATATATATATATATATATCAATTTATTTCGTCAATGCATGCATATAAATAAGTCATTTCTAACATGTTCATTTGCTCATAAAAACCTACCAACACAACCTATTTCATCAAAATTTTCGCTTAGATAAATTAATATATCATGCATGTAAAACTATAACACATGCAACAACTTTGAGAGATGTAATTTACAGTCTATTGTAACATCCAACATCTTTAGATGATTTTGAAATAAATAACCGAACATAGACATTATTTCATCTATCCGTAGTTAATTTATGGGATTTATTCAGGAACTGAGCATATTCCACCCAACCGTGAAATATCTCCAATATTTCCCCACCGAGCTAAGATCTATTTGCCACTGAAATAAACAACCTCGTTGATTCCTTGGTGTTTTCTTCTAGGTAGATTTTTAGCAATTTCCTGCTTTAAGGTCTGCCAACCTTTTTCCTAGGCCTTTTTATTTATATTTTTTGAAAAAGATACTTTTCTTTTTCTTTAAAGCACACATTTCTCTCATGTCGTGCTTTATTTTACCCCACTTGGTATTTATCTCCAACTAAGTGATTAACATAATCTTTCTCTCCCATTATGTTAATATTTTCTTCTTTATTATTTTCTCCTATGGATTTTTAAGAGAATTTTAGGGAAGGTCCATCTTGGACTTGTTAGCCACCTATAAAAAAATTTCATATCAACTGGTGGCTAAATCTTTTTTAGCCTTCAAGAAACAATTCATGTCCAAATTTTGAGTTCTTGAAGTCTTATGATGATCTTTACCCTTTGAGTTAATCTTCATTGTTGTTTCACTATTAATCCTAAAGTACATGTTGTTCACCAAGAGAAAACTGCTCATAAAAACTCCATTCTCCATCATATCACTCCTCTTTTCACTTATAAATAATTTCATTTTCACCCATTTTTCCCTTCCATAAAATCCCTCAAAATACCTTGATTTGGCTTATAAATCATCAAAACCCCCCTTAAAACCTTATATCTCCCTTTTATTTGGTTTTAATTTCCCTTCTTTCATCTACGAAACCCTCTTATGGCTTTAAAATTCTTGTTTTAGGCCTAAATAACACCCTTTGCATTACAAAGGCATTAAGCCCCTGAGGGCTTATTATCCCAAGCCCTTTCCTCCATGCGTCCTAAACCTCCACAATCGGGTGCTAAAAGACTTAAACCCTCTTCCAAACCCCTTTTTTTCCTTCTATTTCACATTCCCGACATATAAATTTTTAAAAAAATTTAGACCGTTGATCTCTGCAGATCAACGACCATCGGGCCCCATCCTTCCGCCTAATCACCTTCCTCGTCCCTTTTCTCCTTTCAACATTATCTACTCCTTCCTTTAATCTTGACCGTTCTTTCTTAAGATCCTACGATCGGGATTTAACTCGATAGTCTAAACTTTCCATTTGATAAATCACTCCACCAAATAACTTTTTCCACTACGCGACAAGACCACGTGTCATCACCGGCCCCACTACTTCTTCCGCCCGTGTAGCTCTTCATCCATCGCGCTCAACCCGCGCCATTGGATCTGGAGCCTCCAATCCGACGAACGACGATTGATTTCGTGTAAATTTTTGGACCTCCCCACAGTGCGCTACTTCCGCGCGAAATAGTCGGTATTGAAAGGGACAGGTGTCAAGCGATGTATGGAATCGCGTTTTTTCGGGCAATACCGCGTCCCCCCCATTTCACCGCGCGAAAACCATTCCTGGTTTTCCACCAAATCGCCGCCCTCCACAACGTTTCCTTTCACGTTTTTTCCTAGCTGTTGATCTTTGAGATCGAACGACCCACATTATATCACGTTTTCATTCGTCTACCATCCATCTAATCTCTCGAATGACTCCATCGAAAGATCTTGACCGTTGATTGTCCTAATCCAATGGCTCCTGTTCACCATCGCGCCCAAACCTCCAAAGCAGTTTTAAACCTATCTCCGCAGGATTTATATAATTTTCGTTTGTTTTGTGCATGTTATATGGGGTTTTCCCACAGTTTTAAAAATAACGCGAAGGCCAGGAATGATGATTCCGAACCTTCAGTACAGAAGGGGATCTAAGGAGTTTTTGATTTCACAATCTCGATCGATGAATCATGATCATCGATTCATTAAAACAAAAACCTTCACCTATACAAAACCTCTGCACACCTGCAAATAGCAAACACAGTGGACATCAATTAATTGAAGAGTACCAGCGTTGAAGACACAGGATGAAAGCATAATCCGGAGAATTAAAGATTCTAATAAGAGTTTAAAAGGATTAAGGCACAGACTTAGGAATCAAAGGCCTAATCCACAAATAAAGCAGATAGACACAGTCAACAGTTCGAGGATGATTAAAGATAAAGTCCCAAAGCCTGAAATCGGGCATAAACACATTGTTTAAAGGTAAATTAGTGTTTAAGTGAAAGAAGACAGAAACAATGAAGGACACCTCAAAAGCCACATCGAAGGGGCTAATTGAATCCCCCAGCGACCAAATTGACACCTATAACCCTTCTACCTCAAAGGAATACACAGATTAAAGCTTAGTCAGTAACATTAAGAATAAAGACAGTTGAACAGTTATTTCAAACAAAAGAACAAATTTTAAATTGTCAGTAAAGTTATTGTAAAAGATAAAAAGAGCCTTAAAGTCGATATTTCCACCCACTAAGCCTAAAAATCAGAAAATAGAGTTATGAGACAGAGTTCTAAATTGGATGATTTCCTGCCTCATGCCTTGCATAGTTTTCAAGGCTAGGAATTGCATTAAGTATAGAATTAATGATTACTCAACCCTAGAAACTCTTCCACCTCCTCTTTTTCTTATAAAATCTCCTTGAGGAGCACATTGTAAAGGGTTGGTTGTTGGAATTTGATGTAATAGTTGTTGTATCAAATCATTGTTGAATGTAAATAAGTTCTGAAGCTCTGAAGCTCTGTTAAGTTATTGAAGAAGATAGGCTTAGAAGAGAAGTTGTTGCTGTAATGAAACATTGTACATGTAGTTTGTAACTGGATTGACAATCAATATACAAGCTGATTCTTGGGATCCTGGTCTATATCATTGGTGAAGTACCTCTTATTGTTATTGTTTTCCTTTCATGTATGCCATTTTGTTCACTTTTCTCTGATAAAGAACAACAAGAATAGAGCTAGGATTTACTGTTAGAAGTACCCTACTCTCACTAATAAGCTTTATCTATATGTTTTCTTCTAATTGTGATATTTTAGAATGACTTAAATTAAGTGTAAACATTATCAAGGAATGTTGGTTAGTCCATGTCTTGATGTGCAAAACTTGAAAGGAAATTCTTGAATGATATTTTCATTACATGCTAAGTAGAGTTAAACTAGGAAAGTTTATGGTTTGCCATATCTTCTAGTTCTTTCTCCAAAGGTTGTTTGAAAGTTTCCCTAAGAGTATGCTAAAAGCAGGTCTGGAATTTAATGATATATTACTTGATCTTAAGCTGCACTTTGTTTCCTTATATGTTTTCATCCTTTCTGAAAGTAGTCATGTGGATTACTAGATTGTTTGTCTGATAAGTTAGCTTTAATACAAGCTTGTCCAAAGAAGTCTATGGTTAGCCCTGTCCTTTGGTTGGTTTCAAACAGTTGCTTAAAAAGGCTTTTCTTGTATGGAAATTTGATAAATCCTTGTTGAAATTATTGGCTTTTTCCACTCTCTCAACACTTTTAATGTTCCACTCCATCACTTAATCTAAAGGATCTGTTGATATAGATGACTTTCCCCTTGGACCACTCTTGAAATTGTTGTACAATTAAACCCTTTTGTGACTCCATTGCCCAATGGATTAAATTTGCTTCACACTAATCCTGTCTGTTGAACACTTCTCAATATACTTGCATCTTCACCTTTTGAAACTCTTTCATTTTGTGATATTCCATCCAATTAAAGGTCATACCCGACCAACCAAACAAACAAAAAACCCTTGTTCTTAATAACTATCCTAATATCATACTAAAACCTTAAAAGATAAATCAATCTTTGCACTTATAGAGAAATCCCTCTCTGGATTCAGAAGGGCTAGATCCTAGAATCCCAAAGTGATTTTTGATGTAGTCTCTGCAGCATTTAGTCTTGCCACTCTACTAAATTACAGAGGCCTAACAGGACTTAACCACCAATAGATTTTCATAATTTGGCAAGAAGTCTTCTAAAACTCTAGAGTTATTTCTTGAATATCACAACCAATGTATTCATTAACATCATCATATTAGCCCCATAATGGCTTCCATAGTCATTGAATCTAATAATAATTCAATGTCTAAAAATCCATTGTAATTTACACAATTGTACATTTGCATATTATCATTTAAGCAAAGGAACATTTATGTACACCATGAATCTACACTTGACCCTCAACATGGGTCCCGCAATTTGTCAAAGTACATTGACAACAATTCATCATATGTAATACATGTGGTATACATTCCAAATTTCCACATAACAACAATAATGCAACTTAGAAAAAAATATATATATATATATATATATATATATATATATATATATATATTGCATACCATATCATTATACTTTCTATAAAGTCTCACCTTACCAACCATCAATATTATAGAGAAATAACAGTCTCATTGAACACTAGGACACAAAATGCATTTTTTTTTTCTTTATAATTAGCTTGCAACCATGTAAGCGACAACCATTGGGGAATTTTCGGAAAATAATTTGAAATCATGCAATCTACAACCATTGTAGCTTTTAATAAAATAGTTTGCAAGCATGCAATCTACAACCAATGAGACATTCTAACAAATAGTTTGCAAGTATGCAATCTACATTCATTGAGGAATTTTAACAACTAGTTAGGAGACATGAATTAAATTTCCATAAATATGTTTAAAATATCATAGAGATAGTAAAACTAGAATTTAAAAAATAGTATGAATCATATTAATATCATCAATGGATAAATTTCTGAAAAAAAACACAACCAACAATCCCTACAGGAGTGTCTAATCGGAAAAGTCGACTAGATTATGGATCCAAGTCTGAACATAACTTTTTCTTGGAATCAACATGGAGGTTACATGACCTTAAGGTATTAATACCCCTTGAAGTTATGATGAATCACATCCAAAACTCCCACGGATGCAATTTTTTAAAGCAACAAAACTTTGGATCCCATTTACCAATTTTTTCAAACACATGGAATGCAAACTTTCATTTACAACTCTACATGAAGAAAGACAACCCACAATTATGCTACTATGTCGTTCATTGACTCTAAGTTCACTATGAGTTCCACTTGACTCATTGCTTATTTTTAACACCTAAAGAGGTTCTTTAATATATATATATACACACATTATAGCATTCCATTGTCCCCTTCAAGGTTAACCACAACTTCTAAATTATTTGTTTATCACAAAAACCATACATGCATTTATTATTTATAAGCAGTGCATTGTGACTTTATTTTTTATTTTTATTTTTATGCACCATAATCATTGTTGTAGTAGTATGCATGCAAAGGTTGGTAATTAATTCACAGTATAACCAGTGAGTGCTCAAGATTGTTCATAGGTGCAATAGAGGTTTTTTCATCTTCTATCTGCATCCATATTCAATTTCATGAGCATAACATTTAAAGAAACATTATCACTTTCTACTCTTTAATGTGGTCATTAATCATGCATCTCATGTAAATTGTAGTCTTCTACAAGTTTAGTTAGAGTAATACCTGAGATAATACCCACTAGCATCATACCTCTACTTATTTTTTACTTAACGATTCCCAAAAGTTGCCAGTGTTGCAACCTTTTGCTCTGATACCATTTGTAACATACCCCAGTAACCTCGCAGGAAAATGCATGGAGTTAGGAACTTTTTTCAACATTTACCAATGTGTAACTTTCTAAATTAATTTCTATATTCACTCATTAACCATTAGAATAACCATCATCATCACCTAGAGAAATTTTTAGAAAAAAGAATAGTGAGTGACACAACCATTAAATGTCCTTATTGTAGCATATTAAGTTAAATTTCCTGCTATAACTATGCATCAATTACATGATTCTTTTAACTCAATTAGTAGATCACATACTTGATAATATAATCATCACATCAGGAAAAAAATTAACATCATGAAAATGACACAATGAACAATCACATCATTAGACACCGATATACCCTGGAAACCTCGTAGGGTGAAAATCAGCAAACGTTTAATTTTATTATTAAACACTCATGAGGGTGTTCACCCTTCACTCAATGGTTATAAGTGGGTCCATCCCTTGACCATTGTCATAAAATATTACAAAGAAAAATAATCTTAAATGCAAAATAACTAGCTATAAGCTATTACAATCATCATGATATCATTTACCCATGAATCTTCAATCTTTGTCTTTGTGGTTGAATTGTTTCCATCAGTGGGTTATCCTACAGTTCGAACTTCTAAACCTGCATGGACTAAAAAATATTTATCTGCCACAATGTTCAACATAAACAATTCTTTGCTCAATTCACTATCCTTTCCCGCCATTGTTTTCGTCGGCACACTTGATATTGTTGAAAAGTGTAACTAGGATCGGCCTTCATATTGACTTTGTAATTATGTATTTATATAAAGAAGAAGACAAAGATAATAAAATGTATTTTTGTTGTACTTGCTTCATGGGTTTCATGAGCAAGATTTTATTATAGGTCAATATAATTCTTCTTGATGTTTATTAGGATTCATCTTCTAGTTATAAATGTAATGAAGGGCCATAAATATGAAGAGTCTAGTCATCAAAATGCTCCAAGACCTTGTCATGTTCACCCTCATTAAACGCTGGAATAATTGCACTATATGTCGGCCTATATACACATTGATCTAGTCGGCCTCCAATAAGCTTGAAGGGTCGGCCTAAAAATAGTAACATGATTCCTATATATATAGTCAACTCTACGGTCATTTGAAAAAAAGGGATTGTGGATCTCGGGACAGGAAACAATGCGGATACATCTATGATTAATGCGGATTTCAGGAAGGATAAAAGTGTGGGATAAAGGATAGAATTATGGACATCTGTGATAGTTAAAACATGATAAATTCTGGGTTAAAATATGAGGTGAAGCAATAAGTGCGGATCTGTTCTGTGTAACATTCTGGAGCAGTGAACGTGGATTAGTATGGAGAAGATACAGTCAAGTGAAGTGTGGTAAAACTTGTAATGAATTCACTAATATTATAAGGTCAGTGCTCTATGTATTGTAATGACTGCAAGCATTCATATGTTATTTTATATGAAGGGTTAAGCTCAACGATCATGTTGTGATGATAAGTCTAAGGGCTAGTATAAGTATGGGAAAAGGAGGAAGGTAAATCTATGATTCACCTTCCTACTCACATAAAGGTTACACATCTCCAAATGCATGACAAGTGAATGATGAGACTTCAAAGATCTGGTCTCTTGTATTTGAATAAGTAATAAGAAGAGTCTGAAGGAAAACTTAGAGACCGATTTCTCCAAGGTTGATGCAAATCAGTGCAAGTTATTGAAGAAAAGAATGATAAGTATTGAAGGAAGGCTTAGAAGAAGTGGCTAGGTCTTGGAAGAATTAATAGGTCAAGGGTATGTGTCTTGGTCATGGTACTTGTCATCTTTAAAGTCTATAAGAATATTTCTCGTGGGTTTTCCTCTCCGAGAGGGAGAGCTTTTGCCCTAGCTCGAAGAGCCTAACTTTGTGTCTTTTGTATTTTGGTAATTAACTTGATGAAAGACTAAATAATATAAAGAAGATAAGACATAAGTAACTCAAGTAAGCTCACAAGTAATTATCAAGAAGAGAACTTGAATTAATCACCATCCCCCTATATTCTCAACATGGAATCAGAGCTAAGGTGCTGAACACAAGATCTACTTGACAAAGAAGAC
This sequence comes from Pinus albicaulis, assembly GCA_034641835.2. Lineage (NCBI taxonomy): Eukaryota > Viridiplantae > Streptophyta > Pinopsida > Pinales > Pinaceae > Pinus > Pinus albicaulis. The sequence continues at coordinate 789,642,612 of CM076575.1, read as the reverse complement.
ACTCCAGGAAGCAAATATCAAAGTTTGGGTGAAAAGGAAAATCATTTTGCAAGGAAGACTCTCAATCTATTTCAAGAAAGATATTTATCTCATTCAAAGGATCAAATCATCAAGAAAAATATTATTTTCCATCAAAGATTTAATCTCAAAAACATTGTCAGAAGAAACATCATCTTTTGAAGATAACCTTTATCATTAAGGATCCAAGAACACCTACATTGGAGATTTCAATCTTAGAAGAAGCTCATGACTTCATCTTCATCATCATCAAGGAAGCTACAACTCATTCTACTCAAGTAAGTATCTATGACCTGACTTAAATTTGTCAATATGACTTATTTTTAAGAGAGTAACAAATTGGTTGGGTCATCAAACTTTAGTGCATGGAAGAAGATGACAAATTTGAATTTAATTGAAGACGAAGTTATGGATTACATCGAAGGATCTAAAATTCAACCCAAAATAAGATGCTCCAGTTCATGCCAAGTACATGAAAGGAGAAATCAGAGCCCAGAGGATTCTCATATAATCCATTAAGGACTCACTCATCCCCTATGTATCAAAACTAAATTTTGCTAAAGAAATATATGAGAAACTAGTGGAGCTATTCTCTCTGAGTACTGTAGGAGAAGAAATCTATCTAAGACAAGAACTATACAAAATTAAATTTTCAAGAGAATAAGGAATAACTTCATACTTTATGAGGATTTTTGAAATAAGAGACCAACTGCAGGAACTGGGAGAAGTAATGTCTAACACTGAGATGAATACAATGGTGTTGAATGCTCTACCAGAAGAATGGGGAAACTTCACTTCAAGTTTATACAGGAATAAAGAAGAAACACAATTCCATGATTTATGGTCTCTATGTAAAATAGAGGAAACAAGATTGAAAGCCAAATCTGATACAGGATCAAGTGAAGAGAATCAAGCCTTTGCAGCCATATCCAGGAAGAAAGGAAGATTTAGAAAATTTGGTCTTTAGAATAAAAGAAGAAATATGGAAAAAGTATGATGCTTTGGATGTAATTTACTTGGAAATTATAAAAGAGAGTGTCCTAAATCTGGAAAGGACAAGAGGAAAAAGGAAGAAGCCCATGTCACAGATATAATGGAAGAACCTGATGCAAAGAAATATAAGAAAGAAGAAGCGAGGGATCTCTATTATTTTCCTTCAATTTCCTCCTCACATGAAACTTGTGAGTTTTCACCTTCCTTTTATCCTATTTTCCTTTATTTTGATAAATAAAGTGCCAAAAATACTTTTCTACCTTCCTAAAGCCTTTGCCATTGTCTTTGCCAATTTTCCCTCAACCATTAACACAACAAGTGATGCCGACTAGGATATTTTACCCAACATTCAGCTTGGAATAAGTATCCCTTGACCATGGTCTTATTTTTCCTTTATTAACTTTTATTACATTAACTTTTAACTTGAGGCTGTTATAGTCCCCTCCCCCTTAGGGGAACATCGTCCTCATTGTTCTATGATACCTGCAACCAAAAAAACCGTTAAAAACCAAAAACATATTGCCTATGGAGCTTTATAACCCAGCTCGTTGCAGTATTTACAATAAAAACCTACTCAATAGGAAAAACCATCATGACAACATGAAAACCATACTGCTTATTGGAGCTTTATAACACAACTCATTGTGGTATTTACAATAACAACCATACATAAATATGTACATATACCAAAAAAAAATTGCCTCAACTGCCAAACAATGAAGGATACATAGCCCACATCTGATATGCCATCTCCCATGTAGCTTCATCAGGCCCAAAGTGCTTCCACTACACTTTAACTTGCTCAATTGCTTGGTTCCAGAGCATGAGTTGTTTCCACTAAAATATGCACTGAAGTTCCGGCTAGAATTATCCTTCTGGTTCCACCTACAATAAATACCAATCAATAACATGATCAACATCCTTTACATATATTTTAAGCAATGAAACATGGAAAATATCATGGAATTTCATTATTTTAGGTAGTGCAAGTCTATCAACCATTGGTCCAATCCTCTCAAAGATCTAAAAAGGCTCACAATATTATGGTTCCAACTAGGCACATGATCCAATCCTCAAGGAGCTCTTCTTGGGCTTGATGCACAAATACACATGCTCCCTAACTTGAAACTCCTTAAATTACATGTGTTGGTCTACATCACTCTTCTGTCTGTCCTGTGATGCCTTTAGATTCTTCTTAACAACCTGCATTCTTGTTTCGTGTTTGCCAACATGTTCATTCCAATAAGTACCATGTTCACTAGATCACTCTTGCTAATATAAATGTTACAACTCTTCCCATACAGTGCCTCAAACAAAATCATCCTTAGTGACTCCTGATAACCATTGTTGTAAGAAAACTTGACCAATGGAAGATGCTCATCCCACCTCCATTGTTGATGCATGACATACATCATCAACATATCCTCTAGTATCTTGTTGACCCTCTATGTTTGTCCATATTTTTGTGGATGATAAGTTGTGTTGAAGGTCAACTCTATCCCCAAACCTACAAACTACTACTTCTAAAACTTGGAAATGCAATCTTCTTCAGAACACCATGCAATCTCACAATCTTCCTGATTAATACCTATGCTACCTCATTAGATGAATAATTATTTTTTCCTAGAATGAAGTGAGCTACCTTGCTCAACCTTTCTACCACAACCATGATAGAATCATGTTTCCTCGATTTCCTTGGAAGACATGTAATGAAGTCCATGAAAATGATCTCCCACTTCCATTCTGGAATCTGAATAGGCTAAAGCAACCCACCTAGATGTTTACACTTTTCTTTGACCTGCTGATAGTCCAGACACCTAGCCACAGACTTTGCCACTTCCTTCTTCATGTTCAGCCAATAGTATAACTTATTCATGACTTATATAAATGTATTTTGATATCCTAGGTGACCTTAATATGGTCTGGCATGAAACTCTCTCAAGATAATATTTTTAATCACTCTCATTTGACACATATATCTTGTCCCTAAATCTCACCAAGCCATTTGTTTTGAGACGATAGTTTGCATCCTAATTACCTATACCTTGTTGTAACATATGCGTAAGATCCATTTACCTATCATCCTTCCTACCTATAAGATATGATCCTGTAAATCTGTCCCATATGAGCTCACTGTTACAACATGGTTCAAATGCACTTTCCTACTAAGAGCATATGCAACCTTGTTCTCCTTTCCCTTAATGTATCCAATCTCTAAGTCAAACTCACTAAGGGTAGCTGAACATCTAGCATGCTTGGAATTCAGATTTGGTTTTTCAAACAGATATCTCAACCCATTGTGATCACTCATCAATACAAAGCTCCTGCCAAGAAGATAATTCCTCCACGTCTTCAAGGCATGAATAATAGCTTCCAACTCAAGATCATAAGTCACATAGTTCTACTTGTGCTTATTCAGTTTCTTGGAATCATAGCACACCACCTATCCCTCTTGCATAAGGACTGCACCAAACCCTCTCTTGCAAGCATTTGTACACACCATGAACTCTTTATCTGGATCTACAATCTTTAAAACTAGAGAATTTGTCAACAATTCCTTCAACTGTTCAAAATTGGCTACACATTCCTCTGTCCATTCAAACTTCTTGCCTTTTCTCTGCAATGATGTAATAGGATAGGCAATGTGTGAGAAGTCCCTGATTATAGTAGCTTTCTAACCCCATGAATGATCTGACTTCATCCACATTTCTAGGAGCTACCCACTCCATGATATCCTTTGTCTTTTCTAGATCTACTATTATTCCTTCCTTGGAAACAACATGTCACAAGTAATGTACCTTTGTTTTAAAGAAAGTGTACTTGCTAAGCTTGGCATACAATTGATTCTCTCTTATAAATCTCAACAATGCTTCTAAATTCTCGACATGCTCTTTCTGATTCATAGAATATATCAATATGTCATCAATGAATACAATAACAAACTTGTCCAGATAAGGACGCAATACACTATTCATCAAGCACATAAAAGTAGCTAGAGAATTAGTCAAACCAATTGAAACTAAAACAAACTCATAATTCCCATACCTGGTCCTGAAAGAAATATTGTAGATGTCATCTTCCTTGATGCGTACATGATGGTATCTTGATCTCAAATCAATCTTTGAGAACATTATTTCTCCCTTCAACTAATCAAACAAGTTGTCAATACTCGACAATGGGTACCTATTCTTGATCATCACCTTGTTCATCTTCCTGTAATCAATGCACAAACTCAGAGTACCATCCTTCCTCTTCACTAACAATATTGGTGCACCCCAAGGTGATACACCTGGCCTAATGTATCCCTTATCAAGAATTTCTTTTAACTACAACTTCAACTCTACTAAATCTGGAGTGCTCATCTTGTAAGTTTGCTTTAATGCTAGTGATGCCCCTAGTCCCAACTCAATATAAAAGTCCACTTCTCTATGAGGAGGAAACTCTATAATCTCTTTGGAAAATACATCTTGAAACTAATGTAATATAGGGTGCCTCTTGAAGATTTTTTCATCCTCAACATCCTTGCACTTATCACTGGATATATGAACTATAAAAATCACACACCCTTTTCTATAACCGCACTTAGCCTACATAGTTGTGACCATCCTAACTGATGTAAGCTTCTTCTTTCCCTACAATATTCTCTTTTCCCCATTATCATCCAAGCACTCAATTGCTTTGTTATAGAAATATACTTTGGTCATGTGAAGATATAACCAATCCATACCCAAAAGCATACGATATGATCCCAATTTAAGTACATTCAAATGTGTTGTTGTAGGCATACCGTTCAACCAAAATGCACAATCTCTTACCCAATGATGAACTATCTTCTTAGTACCTGTAGCCAACTACACCAACCAAGACTCTGCATGCACTTATTTTCTCAAGCCACGCTTACCACTAGGTCAGGATTAACATAACTATAATTATATCATGTATCAATCAAAATAGAAACAACTCAACCACATAGCTTACCTTCCATCTCAATAATGGATTATTGATTATCTACCTGCTTGTTATCCACATCTACATAAATTCGAGGAATTTTATGACCAACATCCCCAACTATATACTCCTCTTGAGCACTATAGATATGAGGCCTACCACCATTATACAATGGAAAATCCTTCTTGTGATGATCTTTGCCACATATCGAGCACTGCAATGGTCCTCCACCATCACCTCTAGTCTACTTCTATTTAGGTTATGGCCCATGTCTCTTCTCAATTGCATTGACCTTACTATAAGGAACCATGTTTTCTTTCTTACCTGCATCTTGAAAACTTCCCCGCTTTGGTGGCCACTTCCCTTTAACTTTCTCATTTCCTTTCAAGTCACGCTTAGCCTCATCATTGCGCTTTGGCTACTCATAACAATGCTTCAACTTCTAGATGGCCTCTTCCAAAGATATAAGCTCATTAAATTCAATATGGTCTCTACATGTTGTTGGAAATCGACTGATGAATCTATGAATATTAGCCTTCTCATCCCTGCAATAAGGCACATACCTCAACAGCTCCAAGAATCTTATAGTATACTCATCATCTGTCGTAGAACCCATCCGCATCTCATAAAAATCCTTAGTTATGTCATCATAGAACCTCTACGATAAGTACTTATTCTTGAAGAGCCTCTGGAACTCATCCCAAATCAATTCTTCTTCCAAAATTCCCTTGACATTATTTACATCTTCCCACCAAATATATGCTTTCCCTTTAAGACTAAAGGTGGCTATCTTGGCTTTCATGTTCTATAAATAGCTATGAAATCTGAAGAATTTATTCATTCCAAGCAACCTTGCATCTGCATCTTCTGAATTATTCATCTCTCCATCAAATTTAGTAGCCTTCACTTTATTTAAATGCTCAGGAAAATACTCCCTCCTCCTATAAGGATGATGACGGTGATGACGGTGATGATGTCTCCAAGGCGAGGAACTAGAATTATTCCCATACATACCAGTCCTCTTGTCAGGTGTATCCAATGATCATACACCTCTAATTGTGTCCCCTTTATCCAACTTGTATCCATACCAATATCTACTATCATAGGCTCCATTATTTTTCTCTATCTTCTCTTGACTGATCCTCAATCATCCATGTTTCTGCAACTTTTACAACCTCTAAAGAATGGTTGTGTTAACCTCTACCTGCTCCTCCTGAGCCCTTGCAAGTCTTTCTTGAGCCTCAACCAACTTTTCATTGTCTGATTTAAAACTTTTGATATTTTCCCTCAAGCTCCTCAATGCATCTGTTATACCAGGAGAATATTATTCTCTATGTTGCCCAACTGATCTATAGGGAGAGTCACGAGAACTGTAATCTGCCATTTTTCTCATCATATTTGATTCTCTTCTTCCTGCAAGTGTACCATGTCAGATAAACGTAATAGATACCAAAATAAAATCCATACCTTATTAATGTTCATGGGAGGCTTATCTCATCTGCAAGATCAATCCACATTAGCATGTACATGTATAATCATAAACATATACATATAATAACATATCAACTTCACAACACCATGCATGACCGTACCAACTGTGTACCATGATCCCATGCATGACAACCATAACCTTGAAAACATCATATTTTACCAAAAGAGAGAAAATCCCCACTCTAATGCCATCCTATAATGCCTCCTCCCACATTTACCCGCTTTCACTGGTTTACCCGAGGTAAACATGAGTTGAGAGTCACTATGATAAGACTCAACCTCCTATATGACCTTAAGGAAATGGATTCGACAAATTAAGACCTTACTGACTCCCCTTAGGTGCTACATGATCTCCAAGAGCAACCCAACCCCACCAGGTGTTCAAGCTCTGAGATAACACTCTTTTTCACTAAACTGGAGCCTTAGTTGCTCCCTTTCCAAGGCATGCAAGTGACTATAGCCCTCTAGTCGCTCCCATCAGCCTGCCTACCAGTGACCCTGAATTCTAAGCCACTTTTTCAGGGCTAGGACTTGGGCCTCTTCCCAGAACTCTGTGAAAATTATAGAAATGATGAATGACATAGGAACAAATATTATAAACCAAGACTTGACCTGACCTCTCCCAACCAGGACCGACATTCTGTCAAACACATGGTAAACATGAAACCTACATGTCATGAATTCATATTTGAAGATAAGGATATGAAAACTTATATGAGTTTTAACAAGAATGACTAATTCCTTCTTACAATAGTCATCATAACACCAATTAGGTATTTCATTCATTATTCATTTAGTTACAAGTAAAAACATGAAGTGATCCATGACTAAGATTTCTCATATAACCATTCTTATAACCAACATATCACCAAATAAATAACAATGATAGAAAAACCATTAAATCCACATAATAATAATTACATTTACTCATCAAAATAAAGAGAAACTTGGCTCATATTAAATGTATGCAAAATCCAACCAGGTTTGGGTCTTCCACGTACAACCCAACCATAGATTGGGCTTAACCAAATATTTATTTTAGCCAATCACCCCCGTCCCATATTCCAAGCATGAATGTGGGATCTCATGGTATAAACAATTCCATAAACAACCAAGGGAATCCATAGGTTAAACCACCTCCACCCTAACCATATCGTGATCTCACCTAAACCAGTGCCAAGATCACAAAACCAAACCGAGTGTGGATGAGTCACAATTCCTTCACCATCCCTTGAGGAATTTTCCTATCTTTTTCCACCTATTGATGGATTCTTGGAGAAAACCATATCCACCCCCAACCCTTGGTATTTTCCTAAGACCACCTCACCTGGATCCAAAAGCTTTCGGCAATCCAAAGCTCAAACCAATAATGAATCCCATCACACCATGGCTATCCGGAAATGGCAAGGAAAGGCTAAAATCCACTTTTGAAACCCAAAAAACCCATGTAAATGATATAAAAAGAACCAAATACCAACATGCACATACCATGCATGTCAAAACCAGTTAGGAATCATACATGAAACCTGTTACCTGCAAGTATCCTTGCTAAAGCTGCTTGATCAAAATTTTCCTTGCTTGATCATTCCTTTCATTTTATTTCCGTGTCCTTCCGTTGCTTTCTTTCTTTCCTTATCCTCTTGGTTCTCTTCTCCTCTCCGAATCCAATTCCAAAACTGAACTGAAAAAAGGCTACCAATTAATGCTCTAAGGTACTATTATTATTGATGCCTCTAATTTCTTCATTTTTCTTTAATTTTCCTTCAATTTATCCCTCACATGTAACTTGTGACCTTTCACCTTCCTTATCTCCCATTTTCGTTTATTTTAATAAATAAAGTTCCAAAAATACCTTTTTTCTTTTCCAAAGCCTTTTCCATTGCCTTTGCCAATTTCCCCTCAAGAATAAACACAACAAGTGATGCCCACTAAGATATTTTGCCCAACATTAAGCTTGGTGTTATAGGTCAATTTGGGCATCATCCCAAAACACAGATCAATATCCATTAGGGTATATCATACTCTAAATTAGTTGCTACATGCCTTAAACAATTCATCCCATTCATGTTTTTCCTTCATGAAATTTTCACTAATTAGATGCCAATTGAAGTGCCCCATTGAGCCATAAACACACCCCTAGACTGCAGTAACTGCTTTGCAGAGAATCTACTTCAATGCAAGGCTATGTTGCAGAGGATCTAGGCCCACTTTAAGGTGCATTGGTCGACTTGGAGCTAATTGTTCATTGGATTCTGGGAATCTTACCAACCTCTAGTGCCTTCTAGAAGTTGTTCCAACTTTCACCTCATCTGATAGCTTCGAATATGGACACCATGGAGCCATTAAACCTCTTATCCTCTTATTCCCATGAACAAGGAAAACTCTTCATCCATTTTTGGAAAATCCATTCAATGTTTCATTTATCTCAAACTACCTTCATCTACTTATAAATAGAGCACTAATTAGGGCATAAGAGGGCAAGAATTTGTATTAAGTAGAGTTATGTTGGTGAGATCATAGCTCTTGGAGGTATTGTACATGTAATGTTATGCTGATGGATTGATGATTATGTTGGTGTGATGAGGATGAGACTGAACCTGGAGCAAGTGACATTGAATCGATCAACTAGTTGTACTTCTCCTCTACTTCATAATAAAGACATTTGTTCCTTTCCTAATGCATGTGTCAATGATGTTATATGTGTATTTACAAATGCAATCGATTCAATTTGTTTAACTTGAATATATCATATTACCTTTATGTCATTTTCAGTCTTATGTTTGCCATTGCAGGTGCCAATCAAGCGAGTTCGGTTCGATTGAGAGTGACGGAGCGACGAAGGGAGGTGAGGAAAAGCGAAAAAATTACAAGTAGGTTTTCTTCCCTTTATCTATTCATTTTAAGGAAAAGTTCAAATATCTTTATTTCTGTTGTTCTAAGTGCACCACCACACTTAGGGAAAGCATACTTATCCGTAGGTTTGATTTCCGTAAAACAAATTGGCAACCATACTGGGGATTGACGAATCGTCCCTGGTGGTTATTCTTATCCATCAACCTCTAGTAGACTTTGTCTGCTTTATTTCATTCATTTGAATGTGTTTTAGCAAAAGTAGTGTGTTTGATGTCTTTTTAGAGTCCTCTGGCACCAACGCAATGTTGGTCTTGACACAGTGCTCTGAATAGCACTATTGGCTTAGGGACAATGCTATGCAACACAGTGTCTCCCACTCAGGGGTGTGTTTCCCCTGTGACCAACCAAAACATATCATATTTTTTCTTTTTCAATTCATTTCAGTTTCTTTCTTGCTGAAGTTTTAAGTGACTGATTGTTTCTGGAGACCATATTGCCTCTATTGTTTTTGCCTCACTTTGGATTTGTTTGATCAATGTTTCTTTTTGTTTTCTTTTTCATTGTCGAATAGTTCCAAAGTTCAATTTTACATTTGATCAATTCATTGTTTTCAGAAAGAGGAATTGTCGTTTTAGTCTTTGTTTCTCTTGAAAATTTTGAGTGATTGTTTGTGCATCACAGTTTCTCTTTCATTCATATAAACTTAAAAGAAATTGAAAAGAAAAACATGCATTTGCATATATGGATTGTGAGTGCTGCATAGCAATAGTTTAGGGAAATTTCATTTAGATGTGCTCATTTTTTATTGCATACATTAATAAGATTTCTTTATCCCTTGTAGCTAGCTTTTCATTGTCGAAAATCAATTCGAAACGAATGCTTATCATTTTAATTGCATTCTAGGAATGTTCAATACATCTCGCGGTGAACCTGAAAGACAAACTGATAAGCAATATCAAAATAAAATTTATCTGAATTTATCTAAGGAAGCATTGTAACATTAATGATAACATTTAGAGGTCTAGGCTAGAGACATGTTCAGGCATCGTTAAACATAACAGTTGTGGGTAATTGCCTGTGATACATTCTGAGTGTGATACCTCATTCCACGTACGTAAGTATATTGTAGCTCATCCATGTACTTTCAGGTATATCGGGTAGTGTTCTAGTACTAAAAGTATAAGGGGATGCTCTCACTGTGCAGTTTCACATTAGACAGTGCTAATATGGATTGGCCCTCCACGTACCTTCGCGTATATTTGGGAGGAAAAATTTAGGTTTCTTACCATCCATAGGTAACTGAGTCGGCCGCCTTGTACACTGTGATACACCGAACACAACATTCAGGGAGATTACCTACACGTACATAAGTCCTTGGTTTTCTAGGGTGGTATATTGTAGTTCACAGTTGCTTGGTAAACCTTTTGCCTAGCATTACCTTCTTTTTGTTTATTTGTTTTCATATTAAAATCAACCAGCAATCATGGAAGAAGATCAACCCTTTCCCCGTTGTTCGCGTAGGACAGCGAATAAACCACTTTTACCGCCAGAAGCTGCACCTAGTAGACGAAGGTGCTCTCGTCCTACCGAGTCGGGTACCTCTGGAACCTTTGGTGCTACATCATCTGATATACCATATACATATGATCCTTTGAGTACCGAGTCTAGAGTCGTTTCTACCGATCCTAGTTTATCTGCTATTGTCGAGACGAAACCCTCACGGTTACCTGATCGGACACTAAAATTCAATCCAGTGAAACGGTAAATCCAGAACCTCAGCTTGCTCAACTGGAATTCGATCTGGAACCCATTGTTCTTTTACCATAACATATTGATCCTGAAGTTGAAAAACAAGAAGTTGTTCCCACGCAACCGTCTGATCCTCAGTCATCTGTAACCAATGAGTCCTCCTCTTTATCGAAGAGTTTACCGCCTGAAAGTTATCTTGGGCCTGATGGTGAATTACTTCCACCTGGTTTGATTTCAATAGAGGAAGAACGTTAGGAATAGACAATCCCTTCATCTCCCACTAATTTTTGGTCGGAGCTTCATTTATATCCGTCTTTTCTTCATTTGACCTACTCTGCTCCTATTGATCCTTTTCACTCTCAATTTCTCATAGATTCGTTAGAGTATTTGCTGGGTTATTTAACCATGGTTGAGACAACATCCCAAACTGTACCATCTGTTACATCTGTGACAACATCTACTATTTCTTCATATTCGATTTTTTCGAGGACACCCAAGTCTCATATTTATGGTGGTACGTGTGTCCCACTGGGTTACCAAGATTTAAATGGAACCTACTCTGGTGTCTCCTCTATTCCATAGACATTGCCCATGTCATCATTTGGAATTCTATCTGGTTCATCTCTTATGAGTACTGAACGACCTGATCCTTTATTTTCATCATCATCTCAATATCAGGCTAGTCCATCCAATTATCGTCCATCTTATCCAATATATGCTAGATACCCATCATATGAAAGTTAGTATGTGCAATATCCTTATAATCCATATGTTGGGGGGAACCGATGTTCGGGCCATATGGCAGTACTCCATCGTTTTTAGGTCAATCATATGTTGGAATGTCTGTTTTTCAATGGAAGCCTACTTTTCATGTTCAACCGCAAATGGTTGTGTATCAGTATCATCGAGTTCAACCTGTTGCATCTGTGTCTACTGCACCTGTTATTTCTTCTATGGTTGTTGCTCATTCTTCTTAAGCCGGTCCTTCAACCCCTAACCATCAAGTTTCGGTTCTACAGACTCTGTCTTCCCAGGCCGGTATTCAACAACCATCTGTATCATGAATTTCACAATCGCAGGCTATTTTACCTTTGTCACAGGCTTCTATTGGCCCTGTCTATTGACAAATTGGTCCAAATTATCCTAGTGGGCAACCGTTTTATCAGATTCCATGGAAACCACAAAAACCACTCCCACAACATCAAGCTTATCCAGGTCCTGGTCAACAAGCCTACCCCTATCTAGGTTACCAACAATAGAATCCATTTGTTGGTACACAACGACCTATTGCCCAAGCAATTCCATCTTATCCTAGTTATGCTCAACCTAACCTAAATTGAGAGTTTCTCTTTGTTACAACATTAGAGTTCCATGATTTAAATCGGCTCACCAATGATGCCATTCATTATTTACCTTGGTGGTTGGTGATTCCTCATAAATTACCCTTGGAAATTCCAAAATTCAATGGAAATTCTGGAGAAGACCCGTCTACGCATATCATGACTTATAATTTATGGTGTTCATCTAATTCGTTAAATGATGATTCTGTTAGACTACGTCTTTTTGAGCGAATGCTTACTGGTCTGGCTGCGAAGTGGTACATTGAATTACCACGAGCTTCTTTCAATAAATTTACATCTTTATCCACTACATTTTTAACCCACTTCTAGTTACCCATCAGATATGAAACTGGAACAGAAATTTTGACCAACTTTAAATAGACCACTGCTACTCATATATCAGAAGATATACATGAGTGGCATTGTCGTCATCGAATGGTTGAACATTTGTTCTTGATCAGCTTTTATCTTAGTGGTTTATTAATTCCTTGTTTCCATCTATCACCGAGGATGTGGCCAAAGGCAATGTTGAGATTCAACAAGATGATGAGCTTAGTGAAAATTAAGCACCTTCACTAAGTGGGGCCCGTAGGATATTTTTAGGTGTATGTCTATTTTTAGACATGGTGAGCATATTCCATAAGTTGCAGGATGCTATTTGTAGATGGTTTATCAAGTTGGAAAAATATATGAGATTCTATTTTTAGAAGATTGGGCAAAGTCTATTTATAGATCGCTAATCTAAAAATAGATGCATGTCGATTATTATTAGCCCTTAATAATAATTCGACAATAAATATCAACTTATTCTCTTGGAGCACTTTATTTTAGTGAACATATTTGGAAAATTAGTGGGCTGAAGGAATTATGCAATTCCTAGGGTGGTTTGTAACTCATGCATGGAGGACTCAGTTAGAACTGAAGTGGTAGAGTTGTGACAGAGTTGGAAGAGTAGTTATGGGAGTTTTTATTTAGTTTAACTCAGTTAAGTGAGTTAAACTCGGTTGTGCTAGTTGTATCTAGTTCTAACTAAAGATACACTAGTGAGAGTTTAGTGAATTAATTATTTAATTAATTGACAACTAGAGACTCACTTGCAACTGAACAAGTACAGCATTTAACTACTTGCATGTCAGTTCCAGTGGAGACCCAGAGGAGAGATAGGTGAAAGGGTGAGATGGACTCTTTTTTGTGACTATAGTGATGCATTCAATGCATCTAACACACATTGGAGATGCCAATTAGGATTTCGCATTCAAGGCAAGGCCAACTCGAATTCATTCAGGGGTCTTCTTCAGCAGGGATTGCATAGTGGAGGCAGGTTGTCAGGAGGCAAGAAATTGGTGCATAGATATGAAATTTTCCGCATGACAGTGTGTAATTATTGTTGATTATACTGAGAGCTTGATGTACTAATATTTGTATGACATTATTACATGATCCATTGATATACATAATATATGATAGTTGGGGTTTTTAGCCTTAAGATTTCCCGTTAAATAACTGTGTTTATGTGTGATTGATTTTGCTTCATATGTGTTTTTCAATTGGCGATTTAATTTCCGCAAAGAATTAAGTGGAAGGATTTTGTATTTAACATAAGTTAATTTGTTATATCAGGGGATTCTGGTAATATACATGCATATTGTATAATTTATACATGGTATCAGAGTATTTTTAATCACTGAAGATTGCAATCTTGAAGCGGTGTTGAGTTTGTGCTGGTGGACAATTCGAATTTGTTGCAAGAATTTCTTGGTGTGACTGTTGAGTATTCATTGAAATGGATTTCAATGGGTTACGGTTGGAGTATGCCCTTGAGGGTAGCTCTAACTACATAGCCTGGAAGGACAGGATGGAGGCAGTGCTTGAAGATAATGGTCTGAAGGAGTTCATCGATTGCGATGTTCCTAAGCCTACTTCTAGCGATGTTGCATTACTTGATGCCTGGCAAAAGAAAGTAGCAAAGACAAGAAGAATTCAAGTGGAAGGCACAAAAGACCATATTTTCTCAAGCCTTCATAGGAAAGCCACTCCATTTGCAATGTGGAAGGCTTTGACAGATATTTTCCAAAGCATCAGGGACCATAGGAAGTTGGTGCTAAAAGATGAGCTCATAAAAATCAAAATGGAGAAGGGTGACAGTATTCAAAAATATCTCACGAAGTTTGTCCAATGTAGGGATGAGCTGGGGAATGTGGGAATCATAGTTGTGGATGATGACTTGGTGAGCTTGGCTCTCCTTGGGCTACTGAAGAGTTGGCATAGTTATCAGGACTCTGTCAATGGACGGGAGAAACTGCCAGATTGGGAGCGACTTTGGTTGGATCTAGTGTAGGAGGAGAAGAACAAGGAGGTGGTTGGAGCTGCAGCTAGTGAGGCCCTTGCCTCGTAATTTTAACTTGATTTCTCTTTGATCGCATGCTTGGTTTCAAGCGCAATGGGATCGGTGTGGTATCTTGATATTGTTGCTTCCTTCCACATGACGAGAGACAAGGAGTTGTTTAGTGACTTGGAGGAGAAAGATCTCCAAATGCATATAGAGATGGGCGACGATGGTAGATACAGTGCGACTAGAATTGGAACCATTACCTTTGAGAGGGGGTCAGGTAAACCATTTCTATTGAAAGATGTTATGCATGTTCTAGGTCTGAAGAATAACTTGGTCTCGGTCGCGATGTTGGAGGACAGAGGTTATGACGTTGTTTTCAGCGAGGAAAAATATTTCCTGCGACATAAAACCATGGGTCAAACCAAGAGGATAGGGATTCAAGTTAAGAATCTCTACAAGCTGGAGGTAGGTGGATGTGCTGCAATGATGGGCAAAGCAGAAGAAGTGGTGAGCCGGGATGAGGGCGAATTATTGCACAGGAGATTGGGCCATCTTCACCATGGTGCCTTGAAGATTTTGCATCATATTTATACTGGAATTCCCAAGGGTACCCTTGCGCAGTCAAATCAGTGCAAGGGATGTACTATGGGTAAGTTTGTGAATACCACCTTTCATGAGAAGGAGAACCGTGCTTCGGTGATCCTGGAGAGAATTCACACAGACGTGTGTGGACCTTTCTCGGTTGCTTCAACAACAAAACACAGGTATTATGTTATATTTTTTTATGACTATTCTCATAGATGTTGGATCTTCTTCATGCAGAAGAAGAGTGAAACATTCTCAAAGTTCTGTGAGTTTAAAGCATTGGTGGAGAAGGAGTCGGGGAAGCAAGTGAAGGCTCTGTGGAGAGATAATGGTGGTGAATATATCTCGAACGAATTCAAAGACTTCTGTAGCAAATAAGGAATTCGAAGAGAACTCATAGCACCTCATAACCTACATCAGAATGGGGTTATGGAGAGGAATAACAGAATGATCGTAGATGTTGCACGAGCTATGCTGCATGACTAGGGCCTACCAATGCACTTGTGGGCGGAAGCATGCAACACTGTGGTTTATGTGCAAAATATTTGTCCTCATAGAGTCCTTGGCATGAGTACACCTGAAGAAGCTTTTACTGGTAAGAAGCCTGATATTTCTCATTTGAATATTTTTGGCTCATTTGTTTACATTCATATGACAAAGGACGCTAGGAAGAAGATGGAGACGACTTCAGAAGTTGGGATATTTGTGAGGTACACAGAAACACCCCATAATTATCGTGTGTATTTTCCAAACATTCGGATGACTGTGGTGTGACGAGATATAAAATTCAATGAGGAGAAATACATGAAGTTGTCACTTGAGAGGGAGCTACACTTGCATGCAGATGAGGAACTTCTTGTTCCCAAATATGAGCCTAAAGATGTGGATCAGCCACAGGAGGAGGATAATGGAGTGGAGGAGCCCACTCACATAGAGCCAAACATCAGAACAGGCAGAAGGCGTACCACAGAAGCTGAGAGACTGAAGCTTGATGCGGCACAGAATGTAGGATTCCCTGCATCACAGCACAAATAGAGACAGTCACTTGACCAATTACTGGATACATGGATCTCCTGAGCAAGTGTATCATGACAGAGCCATCTTCCTTTGAGGAAGGAGCGCAGGATCCCACATGGGTAGATGCCATGGAGGAGGAGTATGACTCCATTATTAGAAACAATACTTGGGAGATTGTTCCAAGGCTGGATGGTAAATTAGTGGTAGGTTCAAGATGGATCTACAAGGTAAAGCAAGCTGCTAATGGGAGGGTTGAGAATTACAAGGCAAGATTTTTTGCCTAGGGCTTCTCACAGATCGAGGGGATTTATTATGAAGAAACCTTTGCACCTGTCGCACGGTATTCTTCCATAAGGACCATCCTTGCTCTCTCAACGCAGATGGGTTGGCACATTCATCAGATGGATGTGAAGACGGCATTCCTTAATGGGATCATTGAGGAAGAAGTGTACATTGAGCAGCCTAAAGGATTTGAGATCTTCAATAGCGAGTCGCATGTGTGCAAACTCAAAAGAGCGTTGTATGGGCTGAAGAAAGCACCCCGTACTTGGTACACATAGATCGACAACTATTTCACTGGACTTGGCTTCACCAAGAGTGAGGCAGATGAAAACCTATACCAAATTGTGGTGGAGGGTAAGCTTTTAATCATTGTTCTTTATGTTGATGATTTAATACTAACGAGTGATGAGAAGTTGATACACTCATGCAAGGAAGATCTTGCAAAGGAGTTTGATATGAACAATTTGGGCCTCCTTCATTATTTCCTTGGATTGGAAATATGGCAGCGAGAAGGTGAATTATTTGTGTCTCAAGGCAGGTATGCTTGGGAGATACTTGGTAAGTTTCACATGCAAGACTGCAAGACCATGGATACTCCTCTTCGAAGAAATTGGAGGAAAGAGGATGCTACATTGGCAGAGGTAGTGGATGCTACTGTCTATCAACAATTGGTGGATTCACTCATGTATTTAGTTAATACAAGACCGAACATATGCTATGCGGTGAACCAGCTTAGTCAAGCGATGGTTAAGCCTACCAAGCTCTTTTGGAAGGCAGGCAAGCATGTCCTGAGATATCTCAGGGGAAAATCTGAGTATGGCTTATGGTACAGACAGACGGATGAGGTGAAGTTGCATGGCTTCATGGATGCAGATTGGGTAGGCAACCCAACGGACAGAAAGAGAACATCAGGAGGGGTTTTTAGTATCGTATCTACAAGAGTTTCTTGGTATAGCATGAAACAAAGATTTGTGGCACTCAATTCAGCGGAAGCAGAATACATGGCAACAATTCAAGCTGCATGTGAGGCTATCTAGATGAGGAAGATCTTGGTCGATTTGTTTGGTTCTCATTTAGATCCTACAGTGATACATTGTGATAATTAAGGTTGTATTAAACTCTTGATTAATCCTGTGTTTCATGATAGATCTAAGCATATAGATATCTAGTATCATCATATCAAAGATTGTGTGCAACAAAATATCATGTTGCTTAAGTACATTCCTACGGAAGATCAGGATGCAGATATTCTAATGAAGGGGCTCACCAGGAGAAAATTCGAATACCATAGAGGCAGGATCGGGGTGAAGGATAATCCTTATCTTGTTGAGAGGGAGTGTTGAGATTCAACAAGATGATGATCTTAGTTAAAATTAAGCACCTTCACTAAGTGGGGCCCGTAGGCTATTTTTATGTGTATGTCTATTTTTAGACATGGTGAGCATATTCTATAAGTTTTAGGATGCTATTTGTAGATGGTTGATCAAGTTGGAAAAATAGATGAGATTCTGTTTTTAGAATATTGGGCGAAGTATATTTATAGATCGCTAATCTAAAAATAGATGCATGTCGATTATTATTAGCCCTTAATAATAATCCGACAATAAATATCAACTTATTCTCTTGGAGCACTTTATTTCAGTGAACTGATTTGGAAAATCAGTGGGCTAAAGGAATTACACAATTCCTAGGGTTGGTTAGTGACTCATGCATGGAGGACTCAGTTAGAACTAAAGTGGCAAAGTTATGATAGAGTTGGAAGAGACGTAGTTACAGGAGTTGTTATTTAGTTTAATTCGGTTAAGTGAGTTAAACTCAGTTGAGCTAGTTCTATCTAGTCTAACTGAAAGATACACTAGTGAGAGTTTAGTGAATTAATTATTTAATTAATTCATAACTAGAGACTCACTTGCAACTGAACAAATACAACAGTTAACTACTTGCATGTCAGTTCCAGTGGAGACCCAGTGGAGAGATAGGTGAAAGGGTGAGATGGACTATCTATTGTGACTATAGTGATGCATTCAATGCATCTGAAACACATTGGAGATGCCAATGAGGATTGTTCAGTCAAGGCAAGTCCAATTCGAATTATGGGAGTTGTTATTTATTTTAACTCAGTTAAGTGAGTTAAACTCAGTTGTGCTAGTTTTATCTAGTTCTAACTGAAGATACACTAGTGAGAGTTTAGTGAATTAATTATTTAATTAATTGACAACTAGAGACTCACTTGCAACTAAACAAATACAGCAGTTAACTACTTGCATGTCAGTTCTAGTGGAGACCCAGTGGAGAGATAGGTGAAAGGGTGAGATGGACTATCTATTGTGACTATAGTGATGCATTCAATGCATCTGAAACACATTGGAGATGCCAATGAGGATTGTTCAGTCAAGGCAAGTCCAATTCGAATCCATTCAGGGGTCTTCTTCAGCAGGGATTGTGCAGTGGAGGCAGGCTGTCAGGAGGCAAGAAATTAGTGCATAGATATGCAAATTTCTGCATGACAGTGTGTAATGATTGTTGATTGTACTGAGAGCTTGACGTACTAAGCTTTGTATGAGATTATTACATGATCCATTGATATACATAATATATGATAGTTGGGGTTTTTAGCTTTAAGCTTTCCTGTTAAACAATTGTGTTTATGTGCGATTGATTTTTATTCATGTGTGTTTTGCAATTGGCGATTTAATTTCCACAAAGAATTAAGTGGAAGGATTCGATATTTAACATAAGTTAATTTGTTAGATTAGGGGAGCCCGATAATATACATGCATCTTGTATAATTTCTATAGGCATTGTTGTCATTGAAGAGCAAGTAATTTCTCATGCCCAATATCTAGATTTGATTTACACTCAGTCTGGCACACTCTATGAAAATATTTTAAATGTGCCATGACCAAATTTTATTGTTCCTCCTGCTCCATGTTGTAAGGAAATTTATGTCGGGGATGGTGTGATTGGTTCTGCTAGCACTCTGACAGCAAGTCGAGCATCTGGGTCTACACTTGTTGTTTAAAATCAAAACCCTATTGCATCTGATCCTGTGTCTTCTTCTGAAAAAAATGTCGTGTCATCTGACAAAGGAAAAAGTGAAAAGCAACCTGGAAGTAAGAAGAAGGGGAAAGATAAGAAGAAATCAAATTCACCCCCACAGGAAAAATTATCTAATTATTTTCTGAAACCTCATTACCCTTTCTTGATATGTAGTGAGGAGCATTTTACGCAAGATTTTCCTTACCGCTCAGAAGTCTCAAAGCTTCTTAAGACTTTCACCACATCTGCAGTGTTGAAAAATCCTTTTCTAAACCTAGAGACCCATATGGTTGCTACGGATCCTGCTTCTAGTTCGCAAGTGCTTATGTTATCTGCCACTAAGCCAAAATTTGATGTTTTGGTGTCTACTCGAAGTAAATATTACATTAATCCATTGTCATCGTCAAATGGTCAGGCTACAGATCAACCTACCACTTCGACTTCAACCTCATCTGACTCGACTCCATCGCCTATTATTCAAGAGTTAATAACAAATTTGTTGAAAGGAGTAGTTCATAAATCGAAATTCAACCCTCAAGCTCGTGTAGCTCAAAATTATAATGTAGTAGAAGATCTGGCTCAATCAGCTTCTGCTATGTCAATGCTTGAGGTTCTTCAAAATTTTCCCTCCCAAAAGCAGGCTTTTTTGTCCGCGATTGGTGGAATCAATTCAATGGATTCAAATCTTGTAGTCTTTAATCACGTGGGTTATATGCCACAATTACCAACACAATTAGAATTCTTGATTCAAGTACATATCTTGAATCTCCTCATTCATCGCACTATCATGGATGAAGGGACACCTACTTGCATCATGTCTATGAGTTGCTGGAAGTAACTTGGCTCGCCAACTTTTTCACAATCACCTATGACATTGAAAGATTTTGATGGTCATACATATAAGCCTTGTGGAATTCTCAATAACCTGCAAGTTGAACTAGGGATAAAATCATTTACTATTGAATTTAAGGTTGTTGATGGACCCCTTGACTACAATATATTACTTGGAATACCTTGGGTTTACGCTATGGATGCGGTAGTATCTACTTAATTTCATATGGTCATCTTCCCCCATAAGGGAAGCATCACAACCATTGATCAACTCTCTTTATTTGCCTCCGATTCCTAGGCAACTGGAAGCATTCACGGACCCCCACCATCACTTCAGAACATTGGTGTAGGACTCTTTAAGGATACTTCCCTAATGGGCACCTTTTCGTTACCATCTCCTGCGACATCGACGGATATCGCTAATATAGAGACCTGCAATATGATATCTTCCACTTCATCTGACATAAGGAAGATTCCCAATGATTCTGAAATAGATAGGTTGGGCGAAATCATGCCACTAAGTCCAATTGAGCTAGCATAGCAATCAATATTTTTGGCTTATGCAGCCAATCCAAATCCTTTGTCGTCGTCTGTTTGGGTTATTCATTCTTTGTATTATGGTACTTTTTTTATCCTTTTTCACATGTATTCTCAACTAATAAGAGCATTATGGAATCCATGATGCCGGAAGAAGAACCATGGGAAGAATCACATCAACGATCCCATCTTCCGGATTACAGTGAAGATAATCCAACTCAACTATATCACCCTACAGTCGTAGATTTCTTGATGAATTCTATTCATATCCACGTCGTTGATTCTGAGCGAAACCCATAAAATATTGAAGAAACGATTCTATCGATATTACGACCAAACCTGGAATTGTAGAAAACATTCATGTCGATGAGTCTTGTTCTCCATATGAACTTGACACTTACCGTGCTCTTATTCATGAATTTTGAGATGCATTTGCTTGGTCATATGAGGAAATTCCAGGTATCTACTCCAATATTGTTGAACATGAGATTAAAATTTATCCTGATGTCAAGCCGGTATGACAGCACCTTTGTCCTCTTCACCTTAATAAATTTGTTTCCATTAAAGTAGAGGTTGAATAAATTTTGCGTGCGGGATTCATTTACCCTGTTCCGCTTACCGATTGGGTTTCCTGTCATGAAGAAAAAAGGGACAATTAGAGTGTGTGTCGATTATCAAGATTTTAATCATTATTGTTTGAAATACAACTATCACACTCCCTTTATCAACCAAATTATTGATTAATGTGTCGGATGTGAAATATTTTCTTTCATGGATGGATTTTCCAGTTACAATCAGCTCAATATTTTCCCATAGGACCAATATAAAACTTCTTTTATCTGTCCCTGGGGCACATTCGCTTATTAAAAGCTCCCTTTTGGTTTAAAGAATGTTGGGGCTACATTCCAGAAGGAAACAAATTATGATTTTCATGACATCAAGCACATAGTTCAACCGTATCTGGATGACTTATGTGCACATTCACGGAAATGGGTTGACTACCTGCTACATTTTAGAGTGATCCTTTTATGATGTCGTCACTATAAAATACACCTCAATCCGCACAAATTTGTGTTTGGTGTTGGTTTTGGTCATTTTCTTGGATTCGTTGTGTCGAAAGATGAAATTCGGCTGGATCCATTGAAGGTCTAGGCCATTCTTAATTTTCATGCTCCTTCCAATCTGCTTCAGTTACAAAAACTCCAAGGGAAGGTTAACTTTCTAAGGAGGTTCATTCCTAACTACGCCGAAATGGCTAAAGGATTTACTTGAATCTTTAAAAGGGGATTCCCTTCCATTGGGATGAGGTTGCGTAAGCTTCCTTTGGTGTTCTTAAAGATACCCTGATCCGAGCATCATTAATCTATCCCCAAAATTATCAGAGTGATTATTTCCTGTATCTCATCGTTATAGATACAACCATCGCTATTGTTTTAGTCCAAGAAGAAGATTGGATTGAACATCTGATCTATTATTTGATTCGTAATCTCAATGATATGGAAGTTAAGTACACATACATTGAGAAGCTCGCTTTTGTATTTGTTCAAGTTGTACAAATATTTTTCCTTTATATCCTGCTTCGAAAGACCATTTTCAGTTCGGATTGCAACCCTATGACATACATTCTATCATGTCAATTGCTGGGGGGGAGTATTCAAAATGTATCATCATTTTGAAGGAATTTTATTTGGAATTCATCATATCCAAGTCAAAGAATTCTTTGGTGTTCGCTGAGCTTATATGTGACCTTCCTTCGAGTAGCACTGATTCTACTATGGAACCATCAATTCCAGATGATTATTTGTTTTTGATCGAGTCATCTGACCCGTGGTATGGAAATTTCATCATCTATCTCCAGACCCAAACATATCGGCCCAATACCTCTAGCTCGCAACAGAGATATATTCGATACCAAGCCAAAGATTATCTGATCGTCAGTGATACACTTTATCGTCGTGGTGTCGATAAGATTCTACATAGGTGCCTCACTCATGAGGAGGCCGACAAAGTTTTAAATTATTTCCATGTTGTTGCATGTAGTGGAAATTTTTCTGGTTATGCTACCACACAAAAGATTATTTGTGTTGGTTACTTCTGGCCTACCATATTTCGCGACTGCATTATTGCAGTTAGAAGTTGTCATGCTTTCCAGATATTTGATTGTAAAACCTGCTTGCCGCCAACACCAATGCATTATGTTGTCATTGTTGGACCATTTTAAAAATGGGGCACTGACTTCATGACATGTAACCCTCACTCGGTTGGGGGCCATGGGTATATTATTGTTGCCATCGACCATTTTACCAAGTGGGCCGAGGTAATGCCTACATTTAACAACACAATGTAGACAATTGCATTGTTATTTTTTAACCATGTGGTTACACGGTTTAGTGTGCTGCAAGCCATAGTGACAGATCATGGAAAACATTTTTGCAATCACATGATGGATGATTTGACTGCCAAGATAGGACTGTCGCATGATAGTTCTACCCCTTATTATCTGCAAGCTAATGGACAATTTGAAGCTATCAACAAGATTCTTAAGCGTATGCTTCAACGCATGATTAGGGTTCATAAACGAAACTGGAATTTTACCTTGTACTCGGAATTGTGGGCATATTGATCCTTGGTGAGAAATGCAACCGGATTTACTACCTTTCAGCTGGTTTATAGTCTGGAATCTATCTTACCGATCCAATGTGAAATACCATCGTTGAAACTCGCGATTGACCTGCTACCTGGCAACCTTGATGAAGAGACATGTATTTTAGATCTCATCCATATATATGAAATGCGTCATCAAGCCGCATTGGCCAACGAAGTGCATGAGAGACAAATTAAGGCACAATATGGCCACAATGTCAAGCCTCGCACCTTCTCAGAAGGAGACCTGGTTTTGCTTTATGATCAAGAAGTTGATAAGATAGGAACAGTGAAATTTGAACCATTATGGCACGACCCCTACATTTTCAATCGCATTCTGGCTAAGGGTGCCTACAAGTTGGTAGATTATTATGGGATTCCATTGGAAAAGCCTCGAAATGGGTTGTATCTTAAACGTTACTATGCTTTATTTTGCATAGTAAACACTGTATTATATGCTTTTATTGCATGTGTGTAGCAGTGTGTCTTTTAGAGTTTTTCATGTGGTTAGTAATATGCTTTGTATTTTTTTGCAGATGTCATAATCTTCGGAACCATTTGTTGGATATGTCGATGGTGCTAGTTGTAGTACTCAGAATCTATCCTCTGTAGCATGGACCATCATTACTCCAAGTGGTGAGTTAGTGAGTTTCCAAGGGATTTGTATTGGTCAATCGACCAACAATATCGTTGAGTATAGTGGGTTGATCGAACTCCTCTCTGATGCCATTTCACTTGGCATTCGTTGCATCATCATTATTTTGGACTCACAACTTATCATACTATAGCTTACTAGCGTTTATATTTTCTGAAATTCAGCAATACATCGCATGTTCCATAGAGTTTATATTTTGGAAAGACATTTTTATTACATCCAATATCAACACATTTCCAGAAACTTTAACACTTTAGTTGATTCTTTGACTAATTAAGTGTTAAATAGACATTTGCATCATATGTAAAGATAGATTTTGATTTCACATCATACAATTGAATAGGATTGCACATAATCATATAAAAACAGTGAAAGTAAAATATCTTTATATCAATTTTTTTACAAAAATTGTGTCCAAGACACGCTGGTCATCTGACCTCAAAATGTATACAGGCATAGCATAATCTAAGTAGACCTAGTGATGCTCATGATAGAAGGTCACTTCTTGGGCTATCATGTGCAATAGCCTCATCCAACGGTTAGGCACACCAATGGTATGGCGCTGCAGCCTCATAGGTAACTCCTCGATCCGTACATCCAGTATCCTAAGATTCAATCCCTCCTCATGTTGTTGCAACTCGGCAAGAGTCTCGGCTAAATCTAAATCCTGAAGGACTACTCTCCCAGTAGTCCTCTATGTTGGTTCTCCCACCTGCTATGCACGAACCACTGGTCGAATGGTACCTACATCTACATACATAAAACATCTTTAGTTTAGTCTTGGAAACATAAAAAAAAACACAAAAATATGTAAAAAACACCAAAAAATGGAAAACATGGTCAACATTTTACCTATAACACCCCATTGAGCGTCGGCTGGTAAAATCAAATCTGGATGTCCGCGGAAATCCATCCCTGCATATGGATGCTCCTCTATGAAGATATTTTGTCTTTGGAGCCAGCTTAAGAATGCAATGGAGAATTAGATCGACGACTGACCAGCATGTCTAGCCATCAGCTCAACCCACCGCTACATCCATGGATCTCTAGGACCAGCTAATCCTAGTTTCACATGTTGTGGTTGCATCAATGGAACTCGCTCCAAAACGAAGGTGATCAAAATCGACCCATAGCTGAAATATTTGGTCTTTCCACTTTTTACCTTGGTCAGTTGTTCTTTCATTTGAAGGAGTAATTCTTCAGCCCAATTGAACAAGGTAGGCTCGAGACACTCAAGTGCATACTATATGTATGATCTGTTCACACCATGTAGTGTCACGCTGCCAACTAGCTTTGTGATAGTAAATAGGAGCGTTCGCAAAGGCATATCATGAACATATTTTATATTTATCTTTCCATCTTTGCTAGGCTCAGTTCTTGGCCAACAAAATTTTCGAATGTATTCCTTCACTATTTAAACTCCACGGATGGAGCCCGCAAGGGAAATGGGGGCACCACATCTCGACAAACTTGTTAGAAAGTAAATGCCATCAACCGATATTGGGAGCACTTTGTCCCCAATGTGAAATTCTTGTAGTGTTAGGTCGCATGAACGAATTAAGAACAGCAATAGTTCCATGTGTTTCCTCATCCCTAACAATCTAAATGATCAGGAGTTCATAAATTTTGCTCAAAATTCAAAGTTACAGCATTGGGTTGAAACTAGGATGGTTGCGTAGATCTCATCTTCCAGATTCTAGTGCCGCAAACAGTTCGAAAAACCGATGTCATATGAGGGAGATATCATGTTCTGATCGAAATGCCAAACAGGTAAATTTTTGACAGTTTGACCAAGTTTGACTGGGATGCACAATCAGTAAAAAGGGGTGCACAGTCAATAAAATGGAATATTTTGAGGAATATTCCTTCCTCGGAACCAACCACAGGTTGACAAGTGTCCTTGTTTTTATTGGTTGTATGAGGTTTAAGGGACCAATCTGGAGCTACCACGTGGCCAGCCTTGAGGCCGCCACGTGGCCCTAGAACCGCACAATAAAATTTTATTGGAGGCCGCAGGAATCGACCCCCGAACCTCGTGCCGGGCACACACAGTTCTTACCACTCACTCTATTCTTTTTTTCTTAGCAACTATAGGAGTTGGCTTTGTATTATGGTTGAGTGAAATGGTGTATGGGGGGTTGGGAACCGCCGGCAGTCCCAACCCGCTAGCAGTCCCCATGATGTGGATGGTCACATTGCAACTTTAAACACAAATGTTAACAACCATTATATGTAAACCTGCCAACAGTTTCATCGTGTTATATCACATGCAACCATTTACAACAATCCCGCAGACATTGCTAACCGACTACAACAACCACGAGTTGATTCCACAAGTCTTGTCACATGGAAACATTAAATTCCAACCTCTACGCGGTTAATACCTAACCTACAACATTCAACCAGCAGTCAATTTTTCAACTATAGTTTCGACCATAGTTTGCGCCATGGGTTCCGCCGATGGTTATGTAACCACGGGTTTGGGGGTGTGCATGTGGCCACCCCAACCACAAACTTTAATTTTGTGGTCATTTCG
Organism: Pinus albicaulis; assembly: GCA_034641835.2. Classification (NCBI taxonomy): domain Eukaryota; kingdom Viridiplantae; phylum Streptophyta; class Pinopsida; order Pinales; family Pinaceae; genus Pinus; species Pinus albicaulis. The sequence continues at coordinate 789,615,763 of CM076575.1, read as the reverse complement.
ACGGTGGTTTAGCAAGAGCACCATTTTTGGTGGAAATTGACTATTTTAAATCCAGTTAAGTGGAGTTCTCCACTTTTAGTGGAGCTTTCCTAGGTGAAACTGGGAAAAAGTGTAGGAGGCCCAATTTTTGACCATTATGAGTGAATGAAGAATCGTTCTGACTAATTGGAGCATTCTGGAGCCATTGGTGCATAGAAAACATCCATTCGAGCATTGTAACTACATGTAATAGCAAAATTTTGAGCATAATGAAAGATGGACATGCCATTGGGAGTTGGACCAACATATGTAGCCCAAGAGGGGTGAACTCCTTCATCATGCCTGCTATGTAAATTTCATGCGGTGACTTATTTCTCTATTTTACACTGTATTCCAGTGTTATTTCAGCTTGTTTTATGCTTCTAATTCACTAAAAATCATCTACAATTCATGGACAAACACCTCAATCCCTATGCAAACTAATGAACTGATTATGCACATGCTCTTAAATTGAAAAGACACTTAGCACAACAAAACTAATACAGTCATTTCAGATCATATTGGTTTCAGAGCTAGAGTTTATTCTCTGGTGTTGTTTAGTGTAAATAATTGTTTAACTATTTGCAAGTTTTATATGCTTACAAGGAACAAGCTCAAGAGAGGAGAAGGCAAATTGGTGGAAGCAAAAGGGTCTCAAAAAGATCTGAAGCAAAGGAGAGAAAGATTTCCACAATATCCACCACCTAGTTCACCTCAAAAAGAAGTAGCAGCTCCATTAAGTATGCTTCATGAGGAAAGATAAATCCATGAAGAAGTTGATCCCAAAGAGGAAGAAAGAGTGTTCAGGAAAGCATTTCTTGACATGACTAAGATGGTTAGAATCTGTTACCAAGAAAGGAATGAGAGACTGGAAGGAGAAGGATCTAAACTTCACAAGGAAGGACAAGGATCTTCAGGAGGTCACCATGATGAAGATAAGTCAAATAAGGGAAATGGAGGAAATGGAGGTAATAGATAGCCATCATCCTCACCCTCATCATCATCATCATCCTCTAATTCTTCTTCAGTACATCAACCACACAAGTCAAAGAACATTGGTAAAATTCCTTCTTTAAAACTTGATGTTAAGTTCGAATTGCCTATGTTTAATGGTCAAGTCAATGCAGAAAAGCTTGATAATTGGATTAGACAATTGGAGGTCTATTTGAGAATACAAAACCTTCAAGATGATGATACCAAAATTCAATTAACTTCTTTGAGAATGGAAGGTGCGGCACTTGTTTGTTGGGAAGCTAAGACAAAAGAGGAAATCAAGAAACATGGTAAGACTATTCTATCATTGTCAGATTTCATTACTGATATTAAACAATATTTTTATCCATTAGCTCATATGCAGAAAGCCATTAGGAACTGGCAAAACTTTAGGCAATTAAAGGGACAATATGTGCAAGAATACACCCAAGAATTTAGGAGAAGATCTCTCTTATTAGGGGTGGATTTGCAGAGCCAAGATACTTTGCTCAAGTACATAGGAGACTTACATAGCTACCTAAAACATAATATTCTCATGTTTAACCCCACCAGTCTAGATGAAGTATGTGTTCAGGCCACACATCTAGAAGCTAGAGGGAAGAACATTTCTGAAGAGGGTAGAAAGAAACCTTTTAAGGGTAAATATAAAGAAAAGGCTTCAAAAGGTAAAAACAAAAAGAATGCATCTGTTAAGAAAGAGGGAGAAAAAGTGGTTTGTAAACATTTTTCAAAAGAAGGCCATGATGAAACTCATTGTTGGAAATTACATCCTGAATTTAGGCCAAAGAAACCCAATAACAAAGGGAAACAGAAAACTATTACTACAGCTCAACATGATTTAGGATATGATTCAAGTGATTATTATAAAATTACATCCATGGGATTGAAGAACATGAAGGGAAAAGAAATTGAAACTAAACCCAGTACCATTACATCAAACTATCACATAAACACTCCAAATGAAGAAGAAAGAATAGAACTGTTTCATGTGAGGGTAATATCCAAGCATACCAAGATTGACACATTGTTTGACAGTGAGTCACAAGAAAACTTAATATTTGAATATTTGGTCAAGAAACTTAACCTTGAGACCATACCACATCAAAAACCTTATCCATTGGGTTCGATTTGTAAGGATGCATTTACAGGTTTCAAATAAATGTATATTGAGGTTTGCAATCACTGCAAATTTTGTTGACACAATTGAATTAGATGTGGTTCCGCTTGACATAACTGATAAGTGTTAGGGATTCCTTACTTGTATGACAGGAAAGAAATATTCCATTTCCATGAGAAAAAATATCATTTATTTCAAAGATGGCAGGGAGTTCATTGTTAGAGCACATTGCAAGAAGACAAACATCGCTATGGTAAATGCTGGACAGGGAAAGAGGCTAGTAAATTCACGTAATAATTTTGTTCTTCTTATGATTAAGCCTAAATTTGATATTAATCATGAATCATTTGAGGGATGTGATCCTAAGTTGAAATCAGATTTATATGATGTGGTTAATGGACATCATGAGATGTTTCAGGAGCTAACAGGATTGCCTCCAAAAAGGGAAATTCAACATGAGATTCAGTTGCAGCAAGATTGTCCTCTTCCAAACATCGGTATGTATCGCATGTCGATAATGGAGAATTATGAAATAAAGAGGCAAATCAAAGAGATTTTGGATAAATGAATCATAAGGCCAAGCACCTCGCCATGCATTTCACCCATAGTCTTGATACCAAATAAAGATGGGACATGGTGCATGTGTGTAGATTTTCGAGCCTTGAACAAGATTACGGTAAAAAATCGTTACCCACTCCCAAGAATAATGTTTTTCTTAATCAGCTGAAAGAAGAAAAGTTTTTCACTAAGTTATATTTAAGAAATGTATATCATCAAGTAAGAATTGCAGAAAGTGATATATGGAAAACTGCATTCAAAACCAAACTAGGACTCTTTGAGTGGAAAGTTATGCCTTTTGGTTTGTGTAATGCACCAGCAACTTTCATGCGTGTTATGGATAGTGTTTTGCATCCATTCCTTGATGACTTTGTTATTTTTTACTTAGAAGACATATTAATTTTCAGCAAAACAAGAGAAGATCATGTCTTGCATGTGAATAGATTGCTTGATATTTTGAAGAAAGAGAAATTGTTTCTTAAGATGTCAAAGTGTGAGTTTGGAAAGAATTATTTGGTCTATTTGGGACATATTGTAGGAGGAGGAGAATTGAGGATTGATCCTTCTAAATTGGAGGCCATTGTGAATTGGCCCACACCCAAAACAATAACTGAGGTAATAATTTTCTTAGGTGCAGCTCAATATTGGAGGAAGTTTATTGCTAACTTTTCTTCCATCGCAGCTCCTATGCATGAAGTGGAAAGTGTTAAGAAAGGCATCCAATGGGGAGGAAAAAAACAATAAGATTTCAAAGCTTTAAAAGACAAGATCAGTTCAGCTCCAGTCCTTTCATTACCAATATTGAGACAACCATTCGTGATTCAAACCGATGCTAGTGATTATGCCATGGGCATAGTACTTTTGCACTATGGTAAGCCTATCGCTTTTCATTCTGAAACTTTTAATGGTGTTGTAACTAATTATCCTACAGATGACAAAGAACTATATGTGTTGGTACAAAGTGTCAAGAGTTGGAAACACTACTTGACGGGTAAAGAGACTATTATACACACTGATCACCAACCATTACAGTACTTGCAGTCACAAACAAAATTGCAACAATCAAGACTTTTCAGTTGGATGGGATTTCTTCAACAGTTTCACTTGGTTATAAGGTACAAAAAAGGTATTTTCAATAAAGTTGCAGATATTCTTTCAAGACCAATCATTAGTGCTTCTAATTTACTCAAAAATGATTTTGTTGTACATGAGAGTTACATAGAACAATATGCACATGACATTGATTTTCAAGATGTGTATGCTAGTTTGAGTGAAGAGAATCAAGTTGAAGAAAGGGATTATCACATGCATAAAAATTTGTTGTTTCATTTGGGAAAGCTATGTATTCCACAAGGAGAGAGGCTTAGTGTCATGAGATAATCTCATTCATCTCTTATTGTTGGACACTTTGGGGTAAGAAAAACAGTGGTGCATCTACAGAGGTATTGTTATTGGTCTCGCATGATAGATAGTGTGTCACGTTTTATAAGAGGATGTTCTATGTGTGAAACAAGTAAGCCTAGTAATAGGAAGCTTGGGTTGTACACGCCACTACCGATACCATCAAGGCCATGGGAGAGTGTCTCCATGGACTTTTTTGGAGGTCTACCTATGTCAAGAAAGCAACATGATTATCTTTATGTAGTTGTGGATTGATTCAGTAAAATGTGTATACTTATGCCATGTAAGAAAACCATTACTGTTGAACAAACTACTAAACTTTACTTTCAAAATGTTTGGGTTCATTATGTATTTCCAACTTCTATTGTTAGTGACAGGGATTCCAGGTTCATTGGGAATTTTTGGTCAAATATATGGAGAATGATGGACACGAAGTTGAAAAAGCAGACCACTTTTCATCCACAAACAGATGGAAAAACCGAGGTGGTGAACAGAACAGTTGTGCATATATTGATAGGATATTGCAGCAAACATCCTAAGTTGTGGGATGAACAACTACATTACATTCAGCATGCTTACAACCGGGCAAAGCACTCTTCTACACAAACATCACCTTTTTAAGTTTGCTTTGGGTATTTTCCAAAATCGACATTAGAATTCATCTTTGGGAAGCATGTTGCAATTGATGGCCATAATGACATTGATAAGGCTCGAAAGTTCATTGAGAAAATTCAAATTATACATCAACAAGTTCAAGAACAGCTTGATAAAAGTCAAATAAAATACAAAGAAAGGCATGAAAAACATCGGGTTGATCACAAGTTTCAAGAGGGAGATTAGGTATGGTTGCACATTAGCAAAGAAAGGATGCAAGGGGAAAGTAAAAATCTCAAACCCATTCGTTATGGTCCTTTCAAGATCATAAAACAAGTTGGTAATAATGCATTCCAACTTGACTTGCCTTCTTATATGCAAATGTATTCAGTTGTTAAATGTTGAAAACTTATGCTTGTATGAGCCACCTTTGATCAATGATCAAGGAAGTGATGCTCAACTACCTTCTATTGAATATTTCTCACCATATTTCTGGATGAGCTCAAAGAAGATACAATTCTTGACAGGAGGACAAGAGCATCAAAGAGGGGAAGTGTTGACTACCTTCGCGTTGGGCTCAAAGGCACTAAACCAAGCAAGGAAAAAGGGATGGAGGTTAGAAATGTGAGGGATTTGTACTCTATTCTACTGAAAATGTAACCAAGTCTTTTGGGGTCCAAAAGCTTCCTAATGGGGACGAATAATCAGGAGTTCATAAATTTTGCTCAACATTCAAAGTTACAGGACTGGGTTGAAACTAGGATGGTTGTGTAGATCTTGTCTTCCTGATTCTGGCGCCACGAATGATTCGAAAAGAAGATGTCATATGAGGAAGATATTTCATTCTGATCGAAATGCCAAACATGTAAATTTTCGATAGTTTGACCAAGTTTGACTGGGATGCACAGTCAGCAAAAGGGAATATTCTAAGGAATATTCCTTCCTCAGAACCAACCGCAAGTTGACAAGTGTCTTTGTTTTATTGGTTGTATGGGGTTTGAGGGGCCAATCAGGAGCTGCCACGTGGCCAACCCTAAGTTTGCCACGTGGCCCTAGAATTGCACTGTAAAATTTTATTGGAGGCCGTAGGAATCGACCCCCAGACCTCCCGCTGGGCACACACAATTCTTACCACTCACTCTACACTTTTTTTCTTAACAATTATAGGAGTCGGCTTTGTGTTATGGTTGAGTGAAATGGTGTATGGGGGGTTGGGAACCGCCGGTGGTACCAACTCGCCAACGGTCCCCACAGTGTGGATGGTCACATTGCAACTTTAAATGCAAATGTTAACAATAGTTCTATGTAAACCCGCTAGCATTTTCGTCGTGTTATATCACATGCAACCGTTTATAACAACCCCATAGACATTGCTAACCGACTACAAAAACCGCCAGCGGATTCCACAAGTGTTGTCACATGGCAACATCAAATTCCAACCTCCACACGGTCAATACCTAACCTCGAGCATTCAACCCGTAGTCAAGTTTTCAACTGGAGTTCCGACCGTAGTTTGCGCCATGGGTTCCGTCGACGGTTATGTAATCGCAGGTTTGGGGGTGCGCATGTGGCCATCCCCAACAGCAAACTTTAATGCTGCGGTCATTTCGGTGGTAGTTTAGCAGGTGTGCCATTTTTGGCAGAAATTGACTATTTTAACTCCAGTTAAGTGGAGTTCTCCACTTTTAGTGGAGCTTTCCAAGGTGAAACTTGGAAAAAGTGTAGGAGGCCCAATTTTCGACCATTCTGAGTGAATGAAGAGTCATTTTTTACTAATTGGAGCATTATGGAGCCATTGGTGTAGAGAAAATAGCCATTAGAGAATTGTAACTACATTTAATAGCAAAAAATTTAGCATAATGAGAGATGTCATTGGGAGCTGGACCAACAGATGCAGCCCAGGAGGGGTGAACTGCTTCATCATGTCTGCTGTATAAATTTCATGTGGTGACTTATTTCTCTATTTTACACTACTGTTTAGTGTTATTTAAGCTTGTTTTATGCTTCTAATTCACTAAAAATCATCTACAATTCATGGACAAACACTTCAATCCCTATGCAAACTAATGAACTGATTATGCACATGTTTTTAAACTGAAAAGACACTTAGCACAACAAAATTAATTTAGTCATTTCAGATCACTAAAGTACTTGAGAAACCCACAGTCTCTGAGGGCTCTCACAGTGCTAGGATCATTTAGGGCAACCATAACTTTTTCTTCATGTTCTTTTTCTTGCCATGTAATCGACATTATGATCCGATCAAAGTCTAAAATCAAACCATAGGCTTAGTTAGGATCCATTCCATGCAAAAAAATGGAGAAATTTTGGGCAGAAAACAAGATGCAAGTTTCTGAAATGTGCTCGATGCACTCCTTAGTGGAAGACAGAGAGTGGCAGAGGAACTGGCATTCTTTCCAGCCTCTCTGCAATGCACTTTTCGACATCCAAGGGTGCGTTCGTCCTAGGGTGTTGTATATTTACCCTAGGAGCCCCAAAACCCTAAAAAAATTGCATGAAATTGAAAAAGAATGCAACCAATAGAAACAGGAAGGTAACATATCCTACCTGGTCGAGACGACACGAGAAATGGTCCACATACTCTATCGCAATCAGCTGCTGAAGTTCAAGGGTAAAACTGGCTCAGAGCCCAAAATCTGTATGGTAAATGTGAAATGGTAAAAATGACTTGGTAATTTCTTATTTTAATAGCCTTTTTGATTAATTTATGCATATTTAATGAATCTACTATGGTTTTTACCCATTTTTACTATTTAAATAGGTATTTTTAATCCATTTGGCAATTTTTTTAGCAGGTTTACAGTTGAATATAGTGATTTCATCGTGCATGATCGTGAAATACAATTTTGACCACAAAGCACACTTTTATCTCTTTTTTTAGTTTTGTTAAACACGAAAAAAGAACCCCCTGGAGTTCTCTTTAAGCTCTTTTCAGACTCCCAAAACATGAAAATATTGTAAATCACTTGTCCTTTTGAGCTCGTAAAAGGAATTGAAACGAAATCGACTCATTATATGTATAACCCTTTTCTGGACTTAGATAGATTATGTTTACGAAAAAGGAAAACCCTAGTTGAACATGTCAGGGTCCCTTGATTTAGCAGATTGGTAGAACAAATGCACAGTGTAACATAAGACCAGTCTTTGGAGTCCTAGGACCTAGCCTTCCTGGCCTGAGAGAGGGATCTCTCTATTGTATGCAAAGGATGTGAACTTGTTTGCTATTAGGGTTTGATTTTAAGCTATTTGTTAAGTGTAGGGTTTGTTTTTTGTTTGGTTGGGTAAGATGGTCAAGTAGAATAGGTGGAGTGAGAGGTCTTCAAATCATTGGACTAAGGCATGTGTGAAGTGAAATGAAAAATAAGTTGGTGAAAAAAGTAGGTGTGTAAGGGCTGTAAAGAATCCTTAAACAAATACTTTTAAACAATATGTCTCAAATATTGATCAACATAAGAACATAATCATAAGGCAGGGAAAACCAGTAGCTCTTAGATTACACTTTAAGAAAACAAGCATTCAAGATAAACAATTCCAATGAAATATAGAAGGCGAGAAACTCATTTAACTTCTATTGATTTCACGTTCAAGATTAGAAAACATTCAAGATAACAAATAACTTTAATCAATGAAGAGGGAACGCCTAAACGTCAATGATCAAGCTACAAAGAAATTTAAGGCAAATTCTTAAGCATGGACAAAGGGCATGATCAAAACATGGCCTCTTTGGCTAAACCTAGCAAGTAATACTTCAAAGAGAGATTCTAAAATAGAGTTTAAATCGCATCAAATAGGTAGGGCTAACCAGAAAACGTATTTGAAATTACTGTATTGAACCATTCATGGAATGAACAAGCATAAGTAGATCTAAGGAGCAGCTAAGAATTCCTTAAACAAACCCATCAGAGGAAAACATCAAGGCAATAGACAACAGGAAGGACTAAGGTGCCTCCAACAACATTTCTTAGCCTATACTCTTCTGTTCTACTGCAGCATAGAAGGATGGAAACATAATGAAAACATGAGAAAACAATAACATGAAAGAGAAGCACTTCACCAATAACCAAGCTCAAGGATCCTGCAAGCTATCCTTCTTCATCATCAATCAAAGCAAGGCATTCAGAAACTCCACAAGATCAATTTCATCTTCAAACTCAAGAAAACCATGTATTGCTCTCAAAACTCATCAAATTCCAACATTTACAATGGAACCCTCATGCTCTATTTATCTTATCAAGAGAGGAGGTGGAAACCATAAGAGGCTTCTAGAAACCCTAATTTCATCATAAATGTCATTCATGTTCTTGAAGACCATGCAAGGCCCAAGACACATAATATTTAAGCCAATAAATGAAAGATAACATAACATAAATCCTCAATCAAATCTGGAGTGATTTTCCCAAGAAAACATTAAAAAATCATTTTGCCACCAATTTTTGTGTTTTGTTGACTTTTTGGCCAAAAACACACATTCTTGTCCATAAGCACAGTGCCACCTTAGGCAGAAAATAGGCCCTATTGTAGCCAAGTTTTGGGGGCCTTCTCGATGTGGGATTTTGCTCTGTGATCGCTCGTTGGAAAGCTTGCTAAGTCCTCTTTCCAGATATGCCATTGGTTTTCTGATTGAGCACTGTAACCTATTCAAAAATTCAAATCCCCAATACTACTCTAATTGGAGTAGATTTTCCCTGTCAAAAGTTGATTCTCCCAAGACTGGTCAAAAAGTGTTGAATGATGGTGCAGAAATGCAGAGTGCTGGTGCAGACGACTTTTGGAGGCCTTCCTTAACTCAAAATTGAGCTCATGATAGCTCATTGGAAATATCTTCCAGTATAGTTTTCTTTTGACCCATCAAAAAAGTCATTTGGACACTCCAGATATGAGAAAACCTGATTTTCCCAAGGTCACTCCAGAAGTGCAGCAATTCTCCCGTGACATCTGTATTTTTGACATTGCTCCCAAACCATGATACCTGTGTAAAATCTAATGGAGTTTTTTCTTCTTGGACCTATGATGGACGAAACCCTCTCTCACGTTTGTCAAATTCATCTCTATTTGGTTAGAAACATAGTTTGAAGCAAAATTGGCCCTAGGAGTGACAAATGACTTGACTCTTGGAATGAATCCTTGGAAAATGATGGAGGCATGATGTTTGTGAGTTGGTATGGTTTTATGCTTGCTGATATGACCTATCATGTGGATCCTCTACTCCTATTCCTCTTTTCCATAGCAAATGCTAGCTTAGTTGGAAGAGGAAATTAGGGTTTGGTGTAGGGGATTTAGGACTGCCTTATAGAGGGAGGGGAATTAAGGGTTTAAGGGTTGTCTAAATTCTTGGGGAAATTTTTGGGAATAGGGATATATTTTATAGAGTAGGGGAAAGTTTAATTTCAAGGCTTGAGTGAGGGGAAGGGGTCCAAAAGGGAAAAACACGGCCTAGTCTCAAAAAGTGTCAAATTGTGGTAATAGACTAGGTTTTGTAGAAAAATGATGAGTTTGAGGGATAGGAGTGATGGGAAGTGTTTATGAAGGTATATTAAGGATAGGGGAAGGTGTAAGAGCATCAGGATATAAGCCTTGTTGATGATTTAACTATGGAAGTCATGAAACCAAGAAAATTTCCCTCAAAACCCTAGTTTTCCTATCTCCCTTGCTGCAAGATGTCATCATTGAGTAGCAAACCTCTTACCTTATCAATTTCTTCTATTGGTTGGCCTCTTATTACTTCTACAAAATTTTCAATATAGCCCATTACCTTACGTGCAGAATTTGAAGCTGAATGGTAGTATTTTTGGAGATGATGACCTTGAAATACATGAAACCCTAATTGACCTAGCGGGGATTCTTTGACCTCTCTTTGACTGAAAATTGGTTTGGAATCTTCAAGTGTTAAAATAGAGTATTGAAAAAGTGGTGTATTGAAGATCCAAAATCCAATGTACTTGATTTATCTAAAGATTCTACAGAGATAGTTTAGAGACCATCAATGCTTGAGGAACTTGGTGGTCATGGGCATGAGTTAGGCTCGTAGGAAACCCTTGATGGAAAATGGAGTTATGGGAAAGGAAAAAACAGAGTGATGAGGTTATAGGTGGGAAAATAGGATGTATATGAGTGGCATAAGCCCATGAGGGGTCTTTTAGAAGTGGTAGGTTGACCATGGAATGACAAAATAGTAGAATAGTGAAAAAATTGTTCTAAGGATAATGAAGGCAGTGAGATTTCTAAAACTCACAATATTTAGGAATCTTGTTTTTAGAAATATAGAACCAATCTATAGTCATCTACAGATATTAAAAATTATGGATTAATAACAGAACATGGCTAGGAGGTTCTCTCAGGTATTATTTTACACTTTTTCAGATCTGAGGGACTATTGTACGAAATAGAACTTGTGGATTTTTTATTTTCGTCCCTTTTTCAAACTCTCTAAACATGAAAAAGGATCGAGTTTTCACTGTCGTTAGACTCGTGGAAGCATCAAATAGCAACAGACTTTTCCATCATGACAATATCAAGTTTCACCTTCGCTAGACTCGTTAAAGCATCAAATAGCGAATGGATTCACCCGAAGGGTGGAATTATACATCAAGCATATGTTATCCTCCTCAAGATTGTTAAAAAATAAATAGGTACTGGTCAGCAATAACTGGGAAAAATTGGAAAGGGATAAAACACTTTATGGTAGCAAGTCTCTCTTGATCATGACACTTATTCACTTCATCTCCGTGATTTTTGGGTTGGATAATCTGCTTAATGGTCTATCATACCTATGGTCTATCACACAATCCATCGCTTCAGTTTTGGGTCAATGTTGCCAATTCAATCAGTGTCGTCGATATGTTCAAGAGAAGTCACTCAGTTATTCCTCATCCGTTGCAATACTCATAAAACTTCATTTCATGAACTCCATCCCTTAACATTACTTATGTTAGTCATTAGTAATTTTTGCCTTTTTATAGATGACTAAATGATTATTCTAGATTTCTAGAAACAAAATTCATGAATATTGTGAGTTTTAGAAATCTCACTGCCTTCATTATTTCAAACATCTTTTCCCTCTCTAAAAAACCCATTTTTTCCCTTTAAAATCCTTCATTAAAAACCCCCTTTTCCTCATTCTTCTTTGTATATATTAAACTATGTAAAAGGCCCTCTTTTACATTGTTTAAAATCCAAAAATTAAGCCTATCGAGTCTTTTTGTTTTACAAAGAAAACCATGTTTTATATTAAAAACCTGACTTTATGCTATAAAGGCATAAGGCCCTTTTCCTCTAGTCCCAACCCCCAGTGCTCATATAACCATGACTCTGCCTATCTTATAAGCCCCTTTCCCGATATAAATTTCACCTCCGCCTTTGATATTAAAAACCCCCCAAAACCTTATAAATTCAACGCCTTTCATTGATTTATTAAAGCCCCTAGCCCATTCCCCATTTAAACCCCGCGACCCAATGAAATTGTGCCACCTATCCCCACTCCCACTGACTTGACCACCTACTCACCGCACTAAGGCATGCGACGACCAACGATCTCTCTCCCCGATATCCAACGATCCTCGGCGCATATCACAAATATAATTACGCCAGGGTTAACGTCCCGTAACCCATGCGAAATAAGCGGTTTTTCCCTGCCATGCGTCGTGCATTCAACCATATCGCATGCCCCCTCCTAAAAATCATTTACCACCCCTCTGCCGCACAATAAATCGCCTTTTCCAAAACCACCCATTCCTCCGTGCCAATTTTCAAACCCTCCCGCCTCTATTCAAATTTCTACTGGTTCTGTAGAAATTATATAACTGATATGTTATATGTCTAAGATTCTCCTGATCATACGCTATTTGACTTCATGCACAATACAAAATCTATTCCACCATTGATCATCATATGCGGAAATTAAATCAATTGCATGCACACATTAAAACCATAAAAATTCACACACATTAACACAGTGATTTATGGGAAAGCTTAAGGCTGAAAACCCCCAACTATCTGTATAATATATGTCATAGAGATCATGTAACAATCATCACACAAAGATTCTCACAAGCTCTCAGTACAATCTCCAACTGCTACACACTAATCAGGTCCGATCTAGCAAATCCCATGCACCGATCTCTGCCACCTGCTAGCCTGCCTCTACTGCGCAATCCCTGCTAAATATGGGCTCTGAATGAACCTGAATCCACCTAGCTTGCACTGCGCAATCCTCATTGGCATCTCCATCAATGTGTGGTGCAAACTCATGCATCATTATGGTCACAACTAATAGTATACTTGCCCTTTCTCCTATCTCTCCACTGGTCTCCACTGAAACTGTCCATGCACTGTAGTTAACTGATGTATTCTTCAGTTGATTAATGAGTTAATAATTAGTGAATTAATTAATAATTGATTCACACCACTCTCACTAGTGTATAAATCAGTTAGACTAGATACAACTAGATCAACTGTGTCTAACTGAGTTAAACTGAACACAACTCCACCAACTACCTCAATAACTCCACCAAACTCTGTCACATGAGTTCTAACTGAAGTCTCCATGAAATAGCTCCACTTAACCCTCAGGAATAGTGTAATTCCTTCTGTCAACTCTTGTGCCACATCTGTGCACTTAACTGAAGTCCTCCAAGAGAATAAGATAATGTTTATAGTCCAAATATTATTAAGAGCTAATAATATTCGACATATCTATTTTTAGACTGGCAATCTAAAAATAGATTCTGCCCAATATGTATAAAAATAGAATTCCATCTATTTTTCCAACTTGACCAACCATCCACAAATAGCATCCTGCAACTGATAGAATATGATCGACATGTCTAAAAATAGACTTTGCGCCAAAATAGCCTGCGGGCCCACTTAGTGAAGGCGACTTTTTTCCACTAAGCTCATTATCTTGTTGCAATCTCAACACTCCCTCTCAACAAGATAGGGATTATCTGCCACCCCGATCTTTCCTCTATGGTACTCAAATTTGCTCCTGGTGAGCGCCTTCGTCAAGATATCAGCATCCTGATCCTCCGTAGGAATGTAAGAAAGTAACATGATCTTCCGCTGCACACAATCTCTGATATGATGATACCAGATGTCAATTTGTTTAGATCTATTATGAAATACTGGATTAACCGAGAGTTTGATGCAACTCTGATTATCACAATATATCATAGTAGGATCTAAGTGTGAACCGAACAACCCGACCAGGATCTTCCTCATCCATATAGCCTCGCATGCAGCCAAACTTGCTGCCATGTACTCGGCCTCCGCTGAACTGAGTGCTAAGGATCTCTATTTCCTGCTGTACCAAGAAACTGTTGTTGACCCGATACTGAAAATCCCTCCAGGTGTGCTCTTTCTTTCCGTTGGGCTCCCTTCCCAATCTACATCCGTGAAGCCATGTAGCCTCATCTCATCTGATTGTCTGTACCAAAGTCCATATCCCAATGTGCCTTTGAGATATCTCAATACATGCTTCCCCGCCTTCCAAAAGAGCTTGGTAGGCTTAACCATAGCTTGTGAAAGTTGGTTAACAGCGTAGCATATGTCAGGCCGTGTATTAACTAGATACATAAGCGATCCCACCAACTTTCTGTAAACAGTGGCATCCACTACCTCTGTCGATGTAGCATCCTCTTTCCTCCAACCACCAGGAAGAGGAGTGTCGATAGGCTTCTAGCCATGCATGTTGAACTTCTCCAGTATCTCCCGGGCATACTTGCCTTGAGACACAAACAATCCATCATTGTGCTGCCAAATTTCCAATCCCAAGAAATAATGAAGGAGGCCCAAGTCCATCTCAAACTCCTTTGCAAGATCAGCCTTGCATGAGGGTATAAATTGTTCATCACCCGTCATAATCAAATCATCTACATAAAGTACAATGATCAGCAACTTACCCTCCACCACAATCTGGTATAGGTTCGGATGCGCCTCACTCTTGGTGAATCCAAGACCAGTGAAATAACTATCTATTCATGTGTACCAAGCACGAGGTGCTTGTTTCAACCCATACAGCGCTCTTTTGAGCCTGCACACATGCGACTCGCTGCTGAAGATCTCAAAACCTTCGGGCTGCTTTATGTACACCTCCTCCTAAATGACTCTATTGAGGAATGAAGTCTTCACATCCATCTGATGAATGTGCCATCCCATCTGTGCTGAGAGAGCTAGGATGCTCTGTATGGAAGAATACCTTGCGACAGGTGCAAAGGTTTCTTCATAGTCGATCCCCTCAATCTGTGAGAAGCCCCAGGAAAAAAATCTTGCCTTGTACTTCTCGATGCTCCCGTCAGCTGCTTGCTTTACTTTGTAGATCCATCTCGAACCTACCACTGATTTCCCTTCCATCCTTGGGACAATCTCCCATGCACTGTTTCTGACAATCGAATCATACTCTTCCACCATGGCATCTACCCATGCAGGGTCCTCCACAACTTCCTCGAAAGAGGATGGTTCTATCACGATACACTTGCTCATCAGAGCCATGTATCCAAGATATTGGTCGTGGATTGTCTCCGCCCGCATCAGATGTAGGTGCTCCTACAATCTTCCTCTGCAACTTGATTTAGTCGCTCACCTTCCGTAGTGTGCTTCTTCCCTCTCGATGGCCGGGCACCGCCGTTATGGTTTCTTCCACTCCATGAACCTCCTCTTGTGGCTGATCCACATCCTGAGGCTCATATTTAGGAACAAGTAGCTCCTCATCTACATGCAAGTGTAGCTCCATCTCAAGCGACAACTTCATGGCTTTCTCCTCATGAAATTTGATATCCCATCGCACAACAATCTTCCGACTGTCTGGAAAATACACATGATAATTGTGGGGTGTTTCTGTGTACCCCACAAATATCCCAACCTCTGCAGTTGGCTCGAGCTTCTTCCTGGCATCCTTCGTCACATGAATGTAAACAGGTGAGCCAAAAATCTTCAAATGAGAAATATCAGGCTTCTTACCAAAAAACGCCTCCTCGAGTGTACTCATGCCAAGTACTCTGTGAGGACAACGGTTTTGTACATAAACCGCAGTGTTGCATGCCTCAGCCCACAAGTGTATGGGAAGGCCCTGATCATGCAACATTTCATGTGCAGCACCCACGATCATTCTGTTCTTTCGCTCCGCGACCTCATTCTGCTGTGGGTTATGAGGCGCTATGAGCTCTCTTCGAATTCCTTTTGCGCTGCAAAATTCCTTGAATTCGCCAGAGATGAATTCACCACCATTGTCACTCCTAAGAGCCTTCACCTGCTTCCCTGACTCTTTCTCAACCAGTGCCTTGAACTCACAGAAATTTGAGAATGTCTCGCTCTTCTTCTGCATGAAGAAGATCCAGCACTTCAGAGAAAAGTCTTCAACAAAGATCACATAATACTTGTGCTTTGCTGTCGAAGCTACTGATAAAGGTCCACACACGTCTATGTGAATTCTCTCAAGGATCGTCGTGGCGTGAATATCCTTCTCGTGAAAGGTGGCTTTCACAAATTTTCCCAAAGTACATCCCTTGCACTGATCTGACTATGCAAGTGAACCTTTGGGAAGCCCGGTAGAAATCTGCTGCAAAATTTTCAAAGCACCATGGTGAAGATGGCCCAATATCCTGTGCCATAACTCACCCTCATCTAGGCTCACCACTCCTTCTGCCTTGCCTGCCATTTTTGCGCAGCCATCTACCTACAACAGATTCTTAACTCGAACCCCTATTCTCCGGGATTCACCAGTTGCCTTACTGCACAGGAAAGCCTTTCCCTCACTAAATACAACATCATATCCCTTCTCTTCCAACATCGCCACAGAGATCAGATTCTTCTTCAATCCTGGAACATGCATGGCATTCTTCAAGATGAAAGGTTTACCAGACTCCCTCTCAAAGGAAATGGTCCTGATACTAGTCGCACTATATCTACCATCATTGCCCATCTCGATGTGCACTCCAAGATCCTTCTCATCCAGATCAGCAAACAAATCTTTGTCTCCGGTCATATGGAAAGACGCACCACTGTCAAGAAACCACACTGAACCCATCATACTTGAAACCAAGCATGCGATCAAAAAAAAATCCAGCTCAAACTACGAGGCTAAGGCCTCTCCAGCTGTAGATCCAGCAGCCTGCTTATTTTTCTTCTTTTGTGGACAATTAGTGGCGTAATGTCCGTGTTGGTGACAGTGAAAGCACTTCACCTTGGACATGTCCTACTTCTTTCCTTTCGCAACGGATTGAGAATTATTTTTCTTGATCTTCTCCTTCCTTGCTTTGGCAGCCAAAGCGCAATTTTCTTCATCTTCATTCTTCAATGAAGATCTGTCCTTGGTACTCCACCTTATCTCCTCCTGCACAAGATCTGACCAAAGTCGCTCCCATCCTAGCAGTTTCTCCTGACCATTGACAAATTCCTCATAGGAATGCAACCTCTTCGGAAGCCCAAGGAGAGCCAAGCTCACCAAGTCCTCTTCATCTACAGTAACTCCCACACTTTCCAGCTCATCCCTGCACTGGACAAACTTCGTGAGGTACTTGGGTATACTTTCTCCCTTCTCCATTTTTATTTTCCTGAGCTTATCCTTGAGCGCCAACTTCCTCTAGTCGCTCTTGCTTTGGAACAAGTCTGTCAAAGCTTTTCACATCATGAATGGAGAAGAATTACCATGAAGGCTAGACACTATGTGATCCTTCATACCTCCCAACAGAATCCTTCGACATTTTTTTGTCTTCTTTTGCCATGCGTCAAGTGCGGCAGCATCGCTAGAAGCAAGTTTTGGAATTTCTGCATCTATGAACTCCTTCAACCCATTATCCTCCAGCACCACCTCCATCCTATCCTTCCATGCAATATAATTCGAGCTTCCCTCAAGGGCATACTCCAATCGCAATCCGTTGAAAGACATCTCAACTTTGACACCAAGAAAACACCACTGCAAATTCGAATTCCACCAGCACAAAACTCAACCGCTTCAATGCTTTGCAATTGCTCCAATGATCAACTATCGCTCTGATACCATGTAGAAATTATATAACTGATATGTTATATGTATAAGATTCTCCTGATCATACACTATTTGACTTCATGCACAATACAGAATCTATTCCACCATTGATCATCATATGTGGAAATTAAATCAATTGCATGCACACATTAAAACCATAAAAATTCACACACATTAACACAGTGATTTATGGGAAAGCTTAAAGCTGAAAACCCCCAACTATATGTATAATATATGTCATGGAGATCATGTAACAATCATCATACAAAGCTTCTCACAAGCTCTCAGTACAATCTCCAATTGCTACACACTAATCAGGTCCGATCTAGCAAATCCCATGCACCGATCTCTGCCACCTGCTAGCCTGCCTCTACTACGCAATCCCTACTAAATATGGGATCTGAATGAACTTGAATCCACCTGGCTTGCACTGCGCATTCTTCATTGGAATCTCCATCAATGTGTGGTGCAAACTCATGCATCACTATGGTCACAACTGATAGTCTACTTGCCCTTTCTCCTATCTCTCCACTGGTCTCCACTAAAACTGTCCATGCACTGTAGTTAACTGATGCATTCTTCAGTTGATTAATGATTTAATAATTAGTGAATTAATTAATAATTAATTCACACCACTCTCACTATTGTATCAATCAGTTAGACTAGATACAACTAGCTCAATTGTGTCTAGCTGTGTTAAACTGAACACAACTCCACCAACTACCTCAATAACTCCACCAAACTTTTTCACATGAGTTCTAACTAAATTCTCCAAGAAATAGCTCCACTTAACCCTCAGTAATAGCGTAATTCCTTCTATTATCTCCTGTGCCACATCTATGCACTTAACTGAAGTGCTCCAAGAGAATAAGATAATGTTTATAAACCAAATATTATTAAGAGCTAATAATATTCGACATATCTATTTTTAGACTGGCAATCTAAAAATAGATTCCGCCCAATATGTCTAAAAATAGAAGTCCATCTATTTTTCCAACTTGACCAACCATCCACAAATAGCATCCTGCAACTGATAGAATATGATCGACATGTCTAAAAATAGACATAGTCTAAAAACAGACTTTGCGCCAAAAGTATCTTGTAGGCCCACTTAGTGAATACGACTTCTTTCCACTAAGCTCATCATCTTGTTGCAATCTCAACAGGTTCCACCTTCGGAACCCTGCCTCCCACGCCATTTCCTCCTCTGCGAACGCCCTCCAATAAGCCCAAAACCACAGAAAAGCACAGTCAAGGCCCTCCCCGCAGGTTTTCAAACTGATAAATTGTTTTTGAGTGCAGGTTTAATGGAAGAATGCCTAAAAAGCATTCTGACATTCCAAAAATGTCCAAAAGAATGTCTGGGTGACGATCCGGAAGTTCAATTTGAATCACAAGTGACCAGAGGCCTTGTATCAATATTAACCATCGATGAAACATGATCATCGATGGTCAGTTAACCCTCCTACCATGAAAGGAAGCATCCCTTGCACGCAGAAAACAAACACAGACAGAGGACATATTGAAGAAAAGAAGATTAAAAGGTTTAAAGGCTAATCACTAATCAAAATAAAAAACAAAGGATTAGCCAGTAAAGCGGAGTATGAAGAAAATAAAGGCAGACAGTTAAAGGGTTAATAGATAAAGACAGAATCAGAAGGATTAATCAAAGGATTAATTAACGCGTAGAGATAACGCAAATTAAAGACAAAAACAACAGAAATAGACAATTAAAGGGTTAAATCGAGTTTAAGAGCCTAAATAAAGATTTTAAAGAAAAACAAGAGGCATATTAACCCAAAAGCACATTCGAGTTGACTACACCTACAGGCAGTTACTTCTTTCAAAGATATTTTTCCACCTGCAGCATTGTTTCCTTCAATAAAGCATCAAAACAGTTATTACACTCAGTCAGAGATATTTTCTATCTATAGGCAGTTATTTTAAAGTTATTTATAGGTCTTAAAGTCAAAACATTCAGCATATATTCTCTCAGAAGTTAAGATAGGAGTTATTTTTCCAGAGAAATATCTTCTGATATTTTTTCCTTAGACCTTGCATGGTCTTCAAGGTAAAAGATTCATTAAATCTGTAGTAAATGACACCCAAACCCTAACTTAGCTTCACCTCCTCATTTGCAGATAAATATTGCATTTGAGCTCTTTATCTTGTTGGCATTTGATGAATTTTGAGAGAAATATATGGTTTTCTTGAGTTTGAAAAAGAAATTGGCTTTGTGGAGTTTTTGAATGGATTGATTTGATTGAAGATGAAGGAGGATAGCTTGCAAGATCCCTGAGCTTGGTTATTGGTGAAGTGCTTCTCTTTCATGTTATTTTTTTCCCATGTTTTCATTATGTTTCCATCCTTCTTGCTGTAGTAGAACAGAAGAGTATAGGCTAAGAAATGTTGTTTGAAGCACCTTAGTCCTTCCTGTTTTCCATTTCCTTTATGTTTTCCTCTGCTGAGTTTGTTTAAGAAATTTTTAATTGTTTCTTAGACCTACCTATGCTTTTTCATTCCATAAATGGTTCAATACAGTAGTTTTCAAATCTGTTTTATGATTAGCCCTGCCTATTTGATGTTATTTAAACTTTGTTTTGGAATCTCTCTTTGAAGTATTACTTATTAGGTTTTAGCCAAAGAGGTCATGTTTTGATCATGTCCTTTTTCCATGCTTGAGAAGTTGCCTTGAAGTTCTTTGTAGCTTGATCATTGATGTTTAGGTGTTCCCTCTTCATTGATTAAAGTTATTTGTTATCTTGAATGTTTTCTAACCTTGAAGGTGAAATCACTAGAAGTTAAATGAGTTTCTCGTCTTCTATATTTCATTGGAATGTTTGTCTTGAATGCTCATTTTCTTAAGTTGAATAAAAGAGTTATTGGTTTTCCATGTCTATTGATTGCTTCTTTATGCTTATGCATTTTAGTCCCTTCATGTTAAAAGGGTACATGGTAAAGGATTCTTGATTTCCCTTTGCCCTACCTTTGTTCCCAAAATTGATGTCCAACTAATTTGCCATAAAAACTTGAAAATCCATTTGACTATGCTAGTTTTTCCCTGTATGCATCCTATTTCATTATTGACATATCCATGACTTTCATTGACTCCATAGCCCAATGGTTTGAAGACCTCTCACTCCACCTATTCTATCTTGTCATCTTGCCTAACCAAAACCAACAACAAACCCTACACTTAACAACTAGCCTAAAATCAACCATCTATAGCAAAAAAATTCACATCCTCTACATATAATAGAAAGAGCCCTCTCTAAGTCCAGGAAGGCTAGGTCCTAGGACTCCAAAGATTGGTTTGATGTTACCCTGTGCATTTGGTCTGCCAATCTGCTAAATCACAGGACACTAACATTCTGGCGATCACGGTGGGACTTCTGAGTATATAGTTTCCTGAATAAATCTTAAAACTCATTTAGACCCTCAGTTATACTTAGAAAATCCAGTGAATCTACCACCTCATAGCCGCACTAACATACTGGCGATCACGGTGGGACTTTTGAGTATATAGTTGTTGTTACACCATTTTTTGGTCATCTAACATATTATCATTAGATGGACCCAAGTACACCATGTAAGACCAATTTTACCCTAAGTAAAATTGCTTTCACTATGTGAAATAACTTAGTAAAACACCTTTATTAAGTTGTTTATGGTCTAAACAGGAAACCCCAAAAGGAAATAATAAACAAATCTATATTTGTTTATATTTCCTCAAGGAATAATTAGTTAAACATCAATTTAATTATTATTCCTCGTCATATTTAACCCAAAACAAGGAAATCAATTAAATAAATCCTTATTTATTTGATTATTTCCTAGGAATAAGTTATTTAATCCTTATTTAAATAATATTCCTAGTTAAATTTGACTAAATCATTTATAAATAATTAAATAAATCATTATTTATTTAATTATATCTCCACCATTTCTTTAAAATAATAAATAAATCATTTATTTACTTAATATTTATAAATAAAGGATCTGACCCAAGTCAAAAATCATTTTCCCTCCAACAAATATAATAAAATATTCCTAAAAGGTGGTTCTAGAATTTGGTTAATAATATTTTATTCATGCACCAAGTTCTAGACTACCCTAATATTTTGTTATAAATAGAAGGGTTTTCCCATTCATTTGTCACCTTTCATTGCATATTAGATCACTCTGAATCTATACTCTTGGTCTGACTTTGAGCCATTATCATTGTCACATTCTCCATTATTTGCTTTGTGAGCTCCCTTTGAGTTCTATGTTTTGTCTAGGTTTTCTACACCGACAAGAGAGAGAAATTATAGATCTGAAGTGCTGAGGACTTTCAAGAACCCATCCCATTGAGGAGAATTGGAAACACCTTTCTTGTTTTCCTCTCAGGTGCCCTCTAATATAAAAAATTCTTTCAAAAATATTGTTATTGTCTTGTCTATTGGATGCATGGAGCAAAACTTCATTTTTACTGCTTAATGTCTTTTTATGCATAGATTTGGATTTGTGCAGCTTTGTCTTGATCAACTAACTGCAAATTTGAAGATATTGGCAGCCATAATTGATGTTAGGGCTATTTTTTATGCGTAGCTAAACTGGTATTTTTCCGACAAAAGATTCATACTAACAAGTGGCGACTCCACACGGGTTTTCTTTTGCGACCGCTGTCATTTTATATATTCCTGCATATCCATCTATTTCAGACCCTAGGGTTTCTCTTTAGTTTTTTTTTTTTCCTATTTTAATGGTGTTTTTCACCTCTAAAACCCTCAAACATTAAAAATTTTAACTTCTGTGTGTTTCTGGCCCTATTGCGTATGTGAGAGACATCAGCCATAGCTGAGACGACAACTTTTTCTGAAATCTTCCGCCGAGAGACCCAGATCTGCAGGTCACACTTATCAGCCCAAAACCTGTGACCTGGACTGGAGGACGCACTTTTCTGCCCTAAAACTGCGACCTGGACTGAAAACAGGTCAGAACTTGCGACCTGCACTTTTTTCTGCACTTTTCCAGCAATTTTTCTGGGTTTGTCTAAAGCTTCTATCAGGGTTTTCCAGCCTCTGTCTCCACTCGTTTAGACTTGTTTCTAATCTGTTTTACTCAACTAAGTGAGATTCTCACCCCTTAAGGCTTTAGTACCCTCCACTTTTTGTGGAAGAGTTTTAGCTGTTTCAGATGTCTAAATTTTCAGAGTTTTAGCCTTATTCTTTTCAAATCTGATACCTCATTTTCAGATCCCTTTCAGATCAGCTCCTCTCCCTTTCAAATCACCTCATATAGTTTGTTTGGGTTTGTCTCTAGGGTCACCTCCTTGTCCCTTCTGCCTTTAGCTGATTTCTTCCTTTGTTGCAGCAACCTTGCCTCTGCCTCTTTGTTGTTTTCTGCCCCTCTTTTCAGTAGATTTCTCCTTTAGATACCTATCCCCCCCGACCTTAGATCTATTGGCCCCTTTTCTATGTGTTTTGACTAGATTTTTTCCCTCTTTTAGACTAGTTTTGAGAGACCCTCCTTCTTGGGTTAGACCGATGCATTGTTAGCTGTTAATTTTCTGTTATGTCAGCCTTATTTACTGTTCTCTACAGATTTATTTTCAGTTACGCAACACACTTTTTATTTTACTCTCAAAACATCTGGGTTTAAAAATTAAAATTAACACACACCACACACTGACCCTAAGTGAAGAAGAGCCTAGTTAACACCTCCAGGCAAAGACTTTAAAATCAATTGACACTGCACCTCCCTGCCCTTGTTTCGACATTGACATCACTTGACTCTGCACCTCCCTGCCTTTGTCGGTTATTCTTCTTCCCTTTGTGCCGTCATTATTGCGCCCCCAAGGCATATATCCCGGAGAATTCTTGGCCTTCACCCTCAGTTTCCGGTTCGTCAACTTACTCCTTCCCGCCGTCGTCAAGTTAGTCCTCCCCCGAGTCCGCACTCTGAATCTTCTTCTGATTCTTCGGGTTCTCCCCCTACTTTTGGTTCTCCCCCTATTACCTTCACCATGTCTAGTTCAGGGCCTAACCCTAGCATCAACCTTGGTCCTACTGCTAGGTCGGTTACTAACGGAACCACCATGGGAACTACCTCGACTATCCCTTTGCTCTCTTCTATGGTAGGTCTCAGTCTCCCCGATTTCAATCAGTTGATCAATGATCCTATCTGCCACAATGTTAGTTGGCCTACTATGCCAACCCAGCTCCCCTCCGACATTCCCAAGTTCGAAGGCCTTGCTAGTGAATATCCCTCCAACCATATCCGATCTTTCCACATGTGGTGTTTATCCAATTCCATTACTGATGATTCCATCCGTCTTAGATTGTTCCAACACACGCTTAAAGGTGAAGCTTCTAAATGGTATGTTGATCAGACCGCCTCTTCCCATACCACCTTTGCGTCCATTGCCCAAGCCTTCTTATCGTATTTCCAGCTCCCTCTCCAATACGACACTGGTACCGAACTCTTGACTTCTTTTCGTCAATCATCTTCGACCCGCATTTTTTCTCATGTCCAGGAATGGCGGAGAAGAAGGAGCTTATGTCGAGCTCCCACCTTTGAAGATCGGGTCTACATGGACTGGTTCCTTCGCTCTCTCTTACCTTCCATCAGCAAAGATGTCGCATCCCAGTTCCCTCAAACCGAAGAAGCCGCCCTCCAAATAGCCTTGAAATATGACCTCATCTATGCTCAATCTGGTTATGTTTATACAGTCCTTCCTGACCTCCCCAGACCCGATGGCACTAACGCCTCGGGGGCATCTCACTCTGCCGACGGTATCATTGAAGCTCTTTCGCATACCTACACTAAACCTCCTCTAGGCTATGGTTTCCCTGTGGGAGGGGCCAGCACCTCCAGCACTTTTTCCCCTCCAGGTAGCATGTATCCAAGATACGGCATGCCTCCTCCTTTTTCCCAACCTCCTGCTTACCTCAATGTTGCTCATCCTAACCATTATCCTTACCCACAGCCCGGTGTCCCAGCTCCTCCAGCATTTGGACCTCCACCTCCCTTGCCTTCTCAACCCCTGCAACAGCAACTACTACCCCCTCCAGGGCAAGTATTTGCACAGCAGGGCGCGACTAATCCTCCTTCTTCTCAAAGAAAGAGGAAAGGAAATCAAAATCAATCTGCCACTGGTAATCGTGGATCCAATCCTTCAAGTATTGATTCTAACACTGCTAACCAACAACAAGGCTCTCAGCCCAAGCCGGATAGTCCTCTTCGCACCAATAAGCCTTGTTCTTGTTGCGGTGTTTACGGTCATTACACTCATGATTGTCCCCTATTACCACAGATGCAGCATATGTGGGAGTCTCAGGCTACATTGCGTGGACAGCACGCCTCCCCTAGTGTTCCCCCCAATGCGGCTACTTCTCAACCAGCTGTGTTTACCGATCCTTTCCCTCAGCAAGGATTCGTGGCTACTCAACCACCTCACACCCCGGTAACCACTCAACCTTCCCCTTCTGGTTCCTCCAATTACCAGATTCTCATGATGAATTCTGACCAACCTCTCACCATCGACTTTAATCTTCAAACTCGGTCTCATCAGTACCCCACGCCTCCCGCTCCGTCTGCCCCCGAGTCACCATCTTCAGGTCCTAAAAAGCCTCTTTCGACACCCAATGGTCCCTTACAGATCCCTCAGCCCAAAGCTAAGGTTCATACCAAGGTTCCTAAGGGCCCATTACACCGAAATGCTGCTTCTGGTCAAGCTGCTCATTCTTATAGGATAGTAGATGATTTGGCGCAATCTCCTGCTGCCATTTCAACACTGGAACTCCTCTAGTCATCTTCTTGTCAAAGGAAGGCTCTATTATCTGCCATGGGCGCTGTAGATCCTACTGATGACCAATTTATTTTTTTTGACGCCTGTCAGTTAGACCATCCTCCCCTTCCTGCTTTTGTTTCTTTCCAAATCCTCATCAAAATCCGGAACGCCAACGTGGCTCGATGTATTATTGATGAGGGGGCATCTACCTGTGTGATGTCTGCTTTGGTTTGGAAACAACTCGAATCTCCTGAGCTAGCCCCTTCCACCATCACCCTTCGTGCATGGGACGGCCATGCCTCCGAGCCCATTGGCCTATTCCGTAATTGTCCTATCACCCTTGCGGGCAAGACTGTTTGCGTTGACGTTGAAGTCATTGATGCCCCTCTTGACTATAACATTCTTTTGGGGAGTAGCTACACCTATGCCATGTCTGCTGTCCCATCCGCGGTCCACCGCAAGATGTTTTTCAGTCACAATGGAAAGATAGTCACCATTGACCAGTTGACTTATCATGAGCCAAAATCTCATATCTCCCCTGAGTCGACCATCTCTTCTGTAGCCAATAAGAAAACCATCGATTCTTTGACCAGTGTCTCCCCTGGCGTCTACAAAGACTCCTCCTTGCTTGGAACTTTCCTTGGTCTTCCTCCTCCTCCTGTCTCTGATCCCAGCTCAGCGAATGTTTGCCTGATGCAATCGTCTCGGGCTAACCTTAAGCAACCCGTTTTGACTAGTCAGCAACCTCAACCTTGCCCAATGCAACCAGCTACTAGCCCTTCGCCTCAGCTAGCTGGCCCTCTTCCTTCTGACCCTTCTCCTACAGCTAGTTCCCATGCGTCTCCCTACCCTCTTGGGTCGGTTCCACCCAATCTCAACCATCTTGGTGCTATCCCTCTTGGCCATTACCCCGCTGGTTAGATACCTTTCCTTGCTCCCTCTCCTAGAGTTTATTCAGTTCCCATCATGGCCAAACTATCCCTCCCCAACTTGATCTTGGGTATATCCGTCTGGTACCTTGATCCTCCAACCACTACCCCGCTTGGTCACCCCAAACCTTACCTTGCTTTGACCCCGGTTCAACTAGTCCCCTTAGCTTCTTCCATTGCTACAGTGCCCCCAGCACCTCAACAGGACCCTTCTCCTGTTGTGACAGCTCCAGACAAGAACGGAAAAGCTCGCAAGGGGGCATCCAACGAGAAGGCTACCCTGTCACACCCTGCTGCTCCTCGGCCGCCCAAGCGCGCTATCTAGTGTGACTTGTGTGATGTTGTTGGTCACGCCACCCATAAATGTCCTGAGTGACCGCATCTCAAGACCATGGTCAATGAGACGTTTCCGGAATCTGATATCCCTGAGGTCTATGTCACTATACCTGATTCAATCCCGAAACTTAAAAACTTGCGCACCAATCACCCTTGTTCTTTGTGTGATTTCCATGGCCATTATACCCACCTTTGTCCCTGCCTTGATGAGTATCATTCCTCTTTAGACACATACTGCCAATTCAAAGCCATGCATGGCCACATAACTTCTTCACTAGCACTAGAAGACCTGTCTACCCCAATTAACATTCCCCCTCCTGATATTGAAATGACTGAGTCTTTAGCCACCATTTCTTACCTCTCATCATCATTGCGATCCTCGGCAGCCGGCCCCTTCGTGCCTTCCCCCGATGTTTCGCCTAACCCCCCATATTCTTACTCTTCTGTCACCCCCCATGATGTTGCGCATGTGAGCCTTTCTCCCCACAGTCAGGAGTCTGATATTTCTACCTCATTAGGTGATCCTCTTCCTTCCACTCTTCCCATATTCCAGTCAGATGAAGACATTATGGAAGCCATGACTGAACCTGATTTTCCATGGGATGATATGCACCATCGTGCATACTTCCTTCCACATCAATCCCATGACCAATATGCTGTAGAATCTAAAGACTTCATTCTCGATAAAGTTGATTGGTTTAAAAATCCCATCCTTGCACCTGACGCTTTCGAAGAAGGTAATATGGCCAATATCTCTCCTACCATCAAAATTGACATTTATGTCAAACCAGGAATCGAAGAACATATCACCTTGGGCACCCAATGCACTCTGGAAGAAATTGAAGATTACACCAAGCTCTTCAAAGAATTCTGTGATATTTTCACCTGGTCCTACTCAGAAATGCCCGGACTCGATCCAGCCATTGTCGAACACCATATCAACACATGGCCTGATGCCAATCCAATCCGTCAAAATTTTAGACCCATTCATCCTTTCAGACATGAAGTTATCAAAGCCGAAATCGATAAGCTCAAGCAGGCTGGTTTCATTTATCCCATCGAATACACCACTTGGGTGTCCAACCCAGTTACCGTCCTCAAAAAACAAGGAACCATCCATGTCTGCACTGACTTTCACGATTTGAACAAAGCTTGTCCCAAAGACAACTTTCCCACACCATTTATTGACCAAATCATTGATGAGTGTGCGGGGCATGAGGTTCTATCCTTTATGGATGGTTTCTACGGATACAACCAAATCATTATCCGTCGTGCTGATCAACTTAAAACCACGTTCATTAGTCCGTGGGGAACTTTCGCATACCGAGTCATGCCATTCGGCCTTAAAAATGTTGGCTCCACTTTTCAACGAGCCATGTCCTATTATTTCCATGACTTAGCTCATATTATCCTTGCCTATTTATACAACCTTACTGCGCGTTCTAAACATCGGGCGCAACACCTCCATGATCTGCGTACCATTTTCCTTCGATGTCGCAAGTATAATATCCGCCTTAACCCATTGAAATGTGTCTTCTGTGTTCCCGCCGGCCATCTCCTAGGCTTCATCGTGTCTAAAGACGGTATAACTCTTGACCCTTTAAAATTCCAAGCCATTCTTGAACTTCCTATTCCTCGTACCTTACGCCAGCTACAAAGTCTACAAGGTAAAGCTAATTTTCTTCGCCGATTCGTTCCTGACTATGCCACTACCGCACAAGGGTTCCTTAGACTTCTTCGATCTAACACCCCATTTGTCTGGGATACCTATGCTCATGAGTCTTTTGATGCCCTCAAGCATGCTCTCACATCCACTCCCTTTATTCGTCCTCCTAAATTTGATAGGGACTTCATCCTATACATCTCCACCTCCACCTATTCGGTCGTTGGTGTCCTTATCCAGGAAGATGATAATGGTATCAAACATGTGATCTATTATATCAGTAAGAACCTTGCCGGCCCACCCGTATCCTACTCACATGAAGAAAAATTAGCGCTGGCTGTCGTGTTCTCGGTCCAAAAATTGCGTCATTACATTCTCATGCGTTCCACCAAGGTTGTGACTAATTCCAACCCCATGGCTTTCCTATTGAGCCGTCGCATCCTCAGTGGGAAGTATGCTCATTGGGTCGTTATCCTTCAAGAATTCGACCTCGAATTTGTCACACCAAAAAGTAAGAAAGGTTTAGCCGTCACTGAACTCATTTCTGAATTACCTACCGGTACACAGGATCCTTCGATTAATGACGCTCTTCCCGATGAACACTTATTCACCATTACCACAAATGACCCTTGTACGGTGATATCCTTACTTACTTGCGAACCCAAAATTCCGCCCTTCATCTTGACCGTGATGCTCGACGACGTATCTGACATCAAGCCCCTCGCTACCTTCTAATCAGCGACGACCTCTATCATCGCAGAGTAGATACTGTCCTTCGTCATTGTCTCACACATGCTGAAGTCGAGCAAGTCCTCAATGCCTGTCATAGCGGTGCTTGTGGTCTCCACCTCTTCGGTCTTGCTACCACCCAAAAAATCATGCGCGCTGGGTATTTTTGGCCTTCTCTCTTCAATGATTACATTGAAGCAGTCAAACACTATTCCAATTGCCAACATTTCGCCCCTAAGGCGCAAGCTCCTCCAGCTCCCCTCCCTCCTGTTGTCACAGCTGGTCCCTTATGTAAATGGGCCATTGACTTTATGGAGTGTCGACCTCCATCCACTGGTAACCACAAATATATCATCATGGTGGTTGACTATTTCACAAAATGGGCCGAGGCTATGCCAACATTCAACAACACGGCAGCAACCGCAGCCCTCTTTTTCTTTAACCACGTCATTTCTCGATTCAGGGTTCCAAAACAATTGGTCTCTGACCATGGCTGACATTTTGAAGATGAGATATGGCACGAGCTATCCTCACTATTGGGTTTTGAGCACCAATATTCATCATCCTATTACCCCCAAGGTAATGGCCAAGTTGAAGCTGTCAACAAAATCCTTAAGACCATGCTTCAACGAACGGTGAATAAGCACAAAACCAATTGGAATCTTATGCTCTTCCCTGCTTTGTGGGCCTATAGAACTTCTGTTAAAACTGCCACCAATTTCACTCATTTTCACCTTGTTTTCGGCGAAGAGGCAGTCTTACTGATCGAGTGTGAAATTCCTTCCCTTCACTTGGCCGTCGAACTTCTCCCTAATACCCAACCTCTAGAACAACGAATCATCATGCTTGAGCGTGTCTCTGAAGACTGTCGTGTTGCATTTCAAACTCTTGAAGCGGCTAAAAAGTGCACCAAAGCTCAGTATGACCGAAAATTCCACCCTCGCACCTTTCACGAAGGTGACCTTGTTCTAGTATATAACCAGGCCCATGATGTCCTCGGTCATGGTAAGTTTGACTCATTATGGCTAGGTCCTTACATCATCAGTAAGGATCTTGGTAAGGGGGCATACCTCTTAGAGGACTTCGAAGGCCACCCCCTTCCTAATCCTCGCAATGCACTCTATCTTAAGAAATATTACCCTTAGCATTTCCCTCTCGAAATGCATGTTTTATTTTCTTTTAGATAGCCAGCATCCATTTGTTTTTAGTAATTCGCTACTTCACCAGGACACATTTTGTCCACGAAGGGTCACTTCACCTCTCCCCAAAATCGGATTTCCTCACTTACAACACTTTTACTGAGGGCACCACTTTGCCTCCATACTTGTTCTTGTTCGTGTTGATTTTCGTCATGAGAAACCATCTTGTACTCATGTTTTTATGGTCCCCTTTGGACCTCCACCCATTTCATCATTATCATTGGTATTATTCTGTCAGTCACTCTATCATTTTCCTTCGTGCCTTAGTCAAGGACTCCTTATCGCCTCACCTAAGGCAGACCTCCTTCTGTCGACATCAGCTTATTCATTCCAGAAGACAGGTCTAGAAGGCGGTGTATCTTGGTTCCAGCTTCCACACTTGTTCGGTGCCTCGGATCAAGCAAAGGGATTTCTCATTCCCTTTGACTTGATTGCTTCTCAGCTCCAACTCCTTTCAGCATGATCGAGATCCGTATACTTGATGGTCCAGTGGTGCAGTAGTAGATATTGGTGATTCCCGGGTGTGTGTGAGATGTCTCAACCCTCATGAGGGGGTGGCCCTGTAGGTAGCCCCCCACATGCCCGGATGACCACTTCATTCCAGCCTTTGATGCAACTCCATATATTTGATGATGTCGGCCTTAACCGCTTGCAGTGCCTCTTTGATTTGCATGTATCAGTCAGATTTCGCGAGCCCTTCCCCGTTTATAGGGGGCATTTGGGTTGTATTTGTATCTCATGTACTCAGATATTATTGTATAAGTCCTGGCTGTTATCCCATGCACAGCATGTATGTGGGATTCATCATTCTATCTTTTATTTGGCTCGTTTTTATGCCAGCATGTACTTTATAGTTTGGTTCCTTGTTTACTGGACACACTATTCTTTTGTACTTTGTCTCGGCGGGCATAGGTATGCCTCCCCCGTTGCCTTTAGCACAGGTACCATCTCATAAAAAGAAACTTGTTGCACCTGTAAGTCTCGTCTCCTCAAGGTCTAGTCCTTTAGCACATTAGAATACCTTACATTTCCCTCTCTGACTTCCCTCTTGATGTCTGGTGATTGAGTTCTTACAACGTACTTCGGTCATACGATTTGCTCCTAACACTCGTATGATGTGGGGCAATCTGTTACACCATTTTTTGGTCATCTAACCTATTATCATTATATGGACCCAAGTACACCATGTAAGACCAATTTTACCCTAAGTAAAATTGCTTTCACTATGTGAAATAACTTAGTAAAACACCTTTATTAAGTTGTTTATGGTCTAAGCAGGAAACCCCAAAAGGAAATAATAAACAAATCTATATTTGCTTATATTTCCTCAAGGAATAATTAGTTAAAAATCAATTTAATTATTATTCCTGGTCATATTTAACCCAAAACAAGGAAATCAATTAAATAAATCTTTATTTATTTGATTATTTCCTAGGAATAAGTTATTTAATCCTTATTTAAATAATATTCCTAGTTAAATTTGACTAAATCATTTATAAATAATTAAATAAATCATTATTTATTTAATTATATTTCCACCATTTCCTTAAAATAATAAATAAATCATTTATTTATTTATTATTTATAAATAAAGGATTTGACCCAAGTCAAAAATCCTTTTCCCTCCAATAAATGCAATAAAATATTCCTAAAAGGTGGTTCTAGAATTTGGTTAATAATATTTTATTCATGCACCAAGTTCTACAGTACCCTAATATTTTGTTATAAATAAAATGGTTTTCCCATTCATTTGTCACCTTTCATTTGCATATTAGATCACTCTGGATCTATACTCTTGGTCTGACTTTGAGCCATTATCATTGTCACATTCTCCATTATTTGCTTTGTGAGCTCCCTTTGAGTTCTATGTTTGTCTGGGTTTTCTACACCAACAAGAGAGAGAAATTATAGATCTGAAGTGTTGAGGACTTTCAAGAACCCATCCCATTGAGGAGGACTGGTAAATTGAGGAGGACTGGAAACACCTTTCTTGTTTTCCTCTCGTGTGCCCGGTGTGCCCCTTAATATAAAAATTCTTTCAAACATATTGTTCTTTTCTTATCTATTGGATGCATGGAGCAACATTTAATTTGTACTGCTTAATGCCTTTTTATGCATAGATCTGGATTTGTGTAGCTTTATTTGGATCAAATAACTGCAGATTTGAAGATATTGGTAGCCATAATTGATGTTAGGGCTATTTTTTATGCATAGCTAAAGTGGTCTTTTTCCGACAAAAGATTCACACTAACTAGCGTTCGAATACATCTTAAGACTCATTTAGACCCTTAGTTAGACTTAGAAAATCCAGTGAATCTACCACCTCATCGCCACACTAACATTCTGGCGATCAC
>CM076575.1:789495753-789582998 GCA_034641835.2 Pinus albicaulis | reverse complement strand
TGAAAATTTGAGTTGAAGAAAGAGATAGGTGCCTTTATTTATTGATCATTGAGTTGTGTTAATACAACAACATACGATAACTCAGAAGAAAAATTATACAAAATAAAATGATCAGAAAAATTGGGAGTTGTTAAAGAGGGAGCGTTAATAATAGCTTGTTCGATTGACTCAAAGGATTCTCTTTCATTATGTCCCCATTTGAAAACTGAGTTTTTCTTGATCATAGCTTGTAAAGGCAAAACAATTTGAGAGAAATCAAGAACAAATATCTTAAAAAAATCAATCTGTCCTAGGAAATATTGCATTGATTTTTTGTTATGAGGCAAAGAGATTTCAGAAATTTCCTTAATCCTATTAGGGTATATGCAAATTCCTTCTTTAGATACAATAAATTCTAGGAGTTTTCCTTCACTGAGAGCAAAGTATGACTTCTTGGGATTTAGTGATATTCTGTAATTTCTGCATCCTTCAAAGATCCGTTTAAATCATGGAAATGATTGCTCCTTTTCTTGGAATATATAGTTATATTATCCAAGTAAAAAACAACAATTTTATTTATCAGACCCCTGAAAGCGATGCCCATAGATATTTGGAAGGTTGCTCCTACATTTATTAATCCGAAAGGAATTTTCCGGTAGGCATAAGTTCCCCATTTAGTTCTGAAAGTAGTTTTCAACCTGTCATCTGGGTGAACTAGGATTTGGTTATATCCTGAGAAGCCATCAAGGAAAGACATAAGTTCAGATTTAGCTACTGACTGCAAGATTTGTTCCATAAATGGTAGAGGAAAGTTGTCTTTTTCACAAGCTTTATTTAAATTCCCGAAGTCAATGCAAATGCGTATGTCATCATTATTCTTCCTAAAAGGCACCAAGTTTGAAACCCATTTAGAATGCCTAATTGGAAAAATGATTTTGGTATTAATATTTCTATTCAAATAACTCTTAATTTGATTTTCTAAATTTGGATGAATTTTCCTCAATTTATGCTGAACAGGTTTAACATTAGATACCATTGAAATAATATGCCGAATTATGGAGGTATCATAAGTCTGCAGATATTCATAACTCCAAGAGAATATTTTTTTTTTTGTATCTTTTCAAAAAATGAATAAAGACTAATCTTTCATCTGTTGAGAGCCCAAGACCTAAATTTATGTTCTGGGGTTTAAGATCCATCCCAAGGTTTACCAATTCAAACCTTGAATTTTGTAATATCCCAAAAGGGAGAATGCAGTAATACTTCACACAATATAAGAACTTACAACAAGATAAACAATAAATCTAAGTACAAATCAGAATATGCAGAAAGAGCTGAGCCATTTTATTATATTGGAGATGAATCAGTTACACAAGTACAAGATATAGGTAGATCTAGCTAAAAAGATGAGCTAGGATCACCCTAAAAACAAGTGCGAAGCAGGTACAACATAACTGTTGAGGCTCTACAACAAATACCGGGCTGTCTCTTTAGTAGAATATAAACATGGAGTTGTAGGCTGAAAAGAGAAATGTAGATCTACTCAAAACTGGAGCTCTGATGATGGAAAGATTCAAGATCCGGCCACTGTGATGGATTCCCAAGATAACCCAGAAAGGATTTTCCAGATCTGCAACTTTGGAAAAATCACCTCCCCAGGGTTTGATCCTTGATCTATTGGGGAAGACAGATCTGAAGCTAGATATGAAGAATAGATGGCTGAAATATGTGCTCAGATCAGATATATTCTTGAAATGTTGATCCCTTCCTCAGATCTATGAGCTAGAAGCTCTAGATCTAGTTTCTCAATCCTCCAAAAGATGATTGCAGCTATTGCAACACAACTGCCTCTAAAAACTGTGCTTCGAGGGAAATATAGGCCTTTTGCCTACTGAAATATGCTTCAATAAACTCCAGGTTGATGGTGATATGGATGGAAATGTGAGGGGATGATCCCTCTCAAGATTGCTAGCTGAAATACTAGCGAATTTATTCCTCCTTTCAGACCTGCAATATGGACAACGTTATTCTTGAGAAGAATACTGCTGCTAGGAGGTCAATAACTTTTGGCCTGATGCCAGATATACAATGTGGCTCTGGGAGTGCTGAAATATGATCCCAAGTGATGGGAATAATCCCTCTCCTTTTTCTCCAGCTAAAGTACAGAAGACAACTTCCACCTTCCAAACTGATCTTCAGAAAAATGCAGTTTTCTGAATATGAATGTTTCTTGATGAAAAATGGCACTTAAGGCAAGATGTGCTGCCAGCAAATGTAAAGCCCTCTGCTTGAATGCTCACTCAAAGAAATAGGGTATTCCCATGCAAGACTTCTGTACTGCTTCTTGCAATCTCACTTTATTATTGAGAATGGTGATGTCACTTGACAATTCCATATCTAAAAGATCATACATCAAATAATACAAGATTCCTTTCACCTTTGCCTTCATCTCCTTTATAATGATTGATTCATCCCAAGCCTTGGCCCTAATCTCAACTACGTTGTCACACGTGGACAAGATCCTCCAAGTGGGACAACATTGTTTGACCAAATCAACCAAACAATCTAGCTGCAATGTACACCTCTTCCATCATATGTGCTTCATTTGCACATGATCCTCCACCACTTGATCATTAATTCTCAATGACCCTTTGTTTGAAATATTCAAGATCTTAGTTGACTAAATCAACCTTCCATGATCTCTCTCATTAAATGAGACATGCTCTCCAATCTCATTCACATTAGTAGTTGCTCAACTACCTCTTTTTGCAGATCTAGTATAGATTAATCCACATTCCACCACCATCACCACCACAGAAATTTAGAGTATTATTTCTTATTGAGGATTGTGGGTCCCTCCACCCTTTTATTTACTTAATTCATTAAGAAAATCAAGGACTCTAATATTCCAAATATGATGTGAAAATTGGGAACATTATGGCTGTAAAAATGTTGCCCGACCTCAGAAAAACAGCTCCAACAGATACAAAGGCCATGTTCCCATCACATATGGCATCCACATAAGGAAGGCTTCCTCCATTTTCTGCCATAGGTTATGCATGTTTGGTTCCAAAGTTGTCTTCTAAACACATAAAGAATGACCTCCAACTATTTGGTTAGATGTCCTCCTTCCATCATGAAGTACCAAGTGACAACCATATGATGTCCAACATCATCATCAATACATGAGGTGCATACAATAAGGTGGTTCTCTTCACAAAGGAAAAGCTTCATCACACAATACATATCTTCATCCCATGTTTCATGAATTAGATTGAGCATTGAGATGCTCTCATACTTAGCCCTGTTGGCCTTGTTGGATCCAAACTCCATCATTCCAAGGTTATGAAAAAGAAGAAGGGAAGAATTAATATGGGTAAACAAGGATGTCAAATCATATTCTCCTAACAATAACCACCGGAGTAAGGCCCTTTGCTGCCATCCTCCATCTCCTCTCTGTAAGATGGACAAGCCAAACTCCCCCAAAAGAAATCCAAACAACAAGAGATCTTGCTGCTTTCTCTCCTCCTCATGCGCATCATGAAACAAAAGCATACTAATGGACATATAAGATGTCTCATCAGCCCCATACAAAACATCATCAATGCACATCATGAGATCATTATGCCAAGTTTTACATAATACAAAACACATAGACATAGGAGATGTCATGTGGTGGCCAAAATCTCTCAAGTGAAACCAAAATGAACATGCCTTTCTTTGCTGCAATTCTCCATTGAAACACAAGGCATGATTCAGAAAATGATGAGCTATTGGGTGGTATCCATACTCACCCAAGAGCAGCCAGCGCAACCATGCCTCCTTCTTCATTTCATACATATTTTTCAAGGCATGGATCAGAAAAATAGGTGCCTTTGGAAAGTGATAGAAATCTCCCAATGGCAACCAACGTAACCAAGAATGCTGGCCCATAAAAATCTACAAGTGGATTTGCAACCCCTTGCTTATCATCCTTACCCATTCACTCCCATGGGGATGATGAATGAGGTACTGCATAATCATGGCATCCTCCCTTTGTAGAATGCCATCCTTCCCAAACTGTTGAAGACTTTTGCATTTCATGAAATGTTGAAACGCATCTATAATGAGATCTCTTAATGAGATTCTCTCTCCATCAAAGGCCCTCCAAAACCAGAGAAGTTTTGGATTTAATGCAAGTAGAAGTTTCTCTTTGAGCAGTGAGAGGCTCATTGAGAAGGGATCATCTAGAAAGGAGAAAAGGTTTCTCATTTCAAGATGTATACCATTTATCATCTTTGCTTCCATTGCTTCATGAATGAAGCTACCTCCAGAATGCTCCAAGAATGATGAAGCCCTTTCTTTGTCACAACTACTAAGTGACAACGTTGTAGATCTGCAGGGTAATACATATGCTGTCTCAAAGTAAGGCACAATACTGATCTCATAATCAGCCATTGTACATAGGATAATGCTAATCCCATTTTCTGAAACTCTACATCTCAACTCGAGGGGTTGAGTGCAGCTCAACAACGATGAACAGGGATAGTTTTCAGTCTACTCCTTGATTAGATCAAGGGTCCTCTGCGCTGTGATATGTTTCCGCTTCAAATCAGCCTTTTGTTCTAATCCTTGGTCATGCATTGATTTTGAAACAATATGTGCTAAAATTTTATGCATACCTTGGATCAACTGACATATGGGAACCTCTTGACAGAACACAAGAGTTCCTCCAACCGAGACAATAATATCTCCAACTGCTGGTAAGAGTGATGGCCTCTCTTCTTCAAGTGTACTAGCGTTGGTATCCTCCTCCCCTTCCTCATGCATCTCCTGATCCATGCATGGGACTCCATAAGTCAAAAGCTCAAGACTACTTTGCAAAGATGCAAGTGTCTCTTCTCGAGATACAAGTAATTCTGCAGCAGGTGGTGAAAGTAGTGACCTCTTTTCTAGAGTGACAAGATCAACATTCTCCTTGGTTCCCTTGGGAGATGCCCCTTTGTAGCACAAATCTGTCTTCTCCACATCAAGCTCCTTCCTCAACTTGTGAAATAAATCTGAATACTTAGTCACCTTTGCATGCTCTAGGTGCCCAAACCACCAATATTCTGCTTCATCTAAGAGATGAAGTGCTGAAATTTGAATAGTTTCCTCTTCAGCCACAGGATGTAGCTTGAAAAATGAATCTAACTCCTTCCTCCAAGCCTTGACATTGCTTGAGGAAGATCCATCAAATGTAGGCAAATAGAATCTATTATACCTCTTCCTTCTATTGCTGCTATAGGATCCTCTTTCTTCTTTGATCTAGAAGAATTGTTGTAGAGTTAGCTTCTACTTGAAAGCTCTAGACTGTGCTTTGTACTCTTCAAGATATATACTGAGAGTCTCATGAGTCTCAGGTTCATTCCTTTCTTTACTTCTATACCTCTCACCTTCTCCAAAGAAAGTGGGCATAGTGGATCTATGAGGAGATCTAGGATTCTCCGATCTTCTTTGCTGCTGATAGGAAGTGCTCTCCTCATCAGATCTTCTTCTTGGATATTATCTATGTTCTTCCTCCTTCATTTTATTGACCTCCTTGGAGAGATCTTGCATGGATCTGAAGAAAGGAGTGACAAATCTCACATCCTTCATGGTAGATCTCATCTATCTATTCTTCTTTCAATGTAAAAAGATGAAGTGTCCACAAGCTGAGCCAAAGATCATGCTCTGATACCACTGTAATATCCCAAAAAGGGAGAATTCAACAATACTTCACACAATATAAGAACTTACAGCGAGATAAACAATAAATATAAGTACAAATCAGAATATGCAGAAAGAGCTGAGCCATTTTATTATATTGGAGATGAATCAGTTACACAAGTACAATATATAGGCAGATCTAGCCAAAAAGATGAGCTAGGATCACCCTGGAAACATGTGTGAAGCAAGTACACTGTAACTGTTGAGGCTCTGCAAAAAATACTGTGTTGTCTCTTCAGCAGAATATAAACATGGAGTTGCAGGCTGAAAAGAGAAATGTAGATCTACTCAAAATTGGAGCTCTGATGATGCCAAGATTCAATATCTAGCCACTGTGATGGATTCCCAAGATAACCCAGAAAGGATTTTCCAGAACTGCAACTTTGGAAAATCACCTCCCTAGGATTTGATCCTTGATCTGCTGGGAAATACAAATCTAAAGCTAGATCTGAAGAATAGATGGCTGAAATATGTGCTCAGATCATATCTATGCTTGAAGGGCTGATCCCTTCCTCAGATCTATGAGCTAAAAGCTCTAGATCTAGCTTCTCAATCCTCCAAAATATGATTGTAGTTGCTGCAACGCAATTGCCTCTGAAAACTGTGCTGTGAGGGAAATATAGGCCTTCTTCCTGCTGAAAAATGCTGCAATAAGATCCAGGCTGATGGTGAGATTGATGGCAATGTGAATGAATGATCCTCCACTTGAGTGCTAGCTGAAGTACTAGCAACTTCCTTCCTCTTTTTAGATCTACAATATGGACAACGTTATTCTTGGAGATAATACTACTGCTAAAAGGTTAATAACATTTGGCCTGATGCTAGATCTGCAATGTGGCTCTGGGAGTGCTGAAATATAAGCCCAAGTGATGGGAATAATCCCCCACCTTTTTCTCCGACTAAAGTACTGAAGACAACTTCCACCCTCCAAACTGATCTTCAGAAATTTGCAGATTTCTGAATATGAATGTTCTGCAGAAAGTAGAAAAAGGAAATGGCACTTAAAGCATGATGTATAATGAAGTACAAACCTCTTTTTTAGAGATCATTCAAAGAAAGAGGAGGGATTCCCACCTGGGAACACCCTGTGCTAAACAACCCAAGAATGCAGTGGAATGTCACTTGACAATTCCAAATCTAAAAGATCATACATCAAATAATCCAAGATGCCTTTCACCTTTGCCTTCATCTCCTTTATAATATTTGAGCCATCCCAAGCCTTGGCCCTAATCTCAACTACGCTATCTCATGTGGACAGGATCCTCCAAGTGGGACAACATTGTTTAACCAAATCAACCAAATAGTCTAGGTGCAATGTACACCTCTTCCATCATGTGTGCTTCATTTGGACATGATCCTCCACCACTTGATCATTAATGCTCAATGAAACTTTGTTTGACATCTTCAAGATCTTAGTTAACTGAATCAACCATCCATGATCTTCTCATTAAATGAGACAGGATCTCCAATCTCATTCACATTAGTAGTTGCTCAACTACCCCTTTTTGCAGATCTATTCTAGATTAATCCACATTCACACACACAAAGTGGATATTTATTCTTATTGAGGATTGTGGGTCCCTCCACCCTTTTATTTAATTAATTCATTAAGAAAATCAAGGACTCTAATATTCCAAATATGATGTGAAAATTTGGGAATATTACAGATTTGAACATTGAAGTTTACAGTTAGTAACCTTTTTAAATCTATCCTTTAAGTCATACAAATATTCAATATTTACCACATACTTAGGTAGGAAATTTT
The DNA here is from genome assembly GCA_034641835.2 of Pinus albicaulis. Taxonomy (NCBI): domain Eukaryota; kingdom Viridiplantae; phylum Streptophyta; class Pinopsida; order Pinales; family Pinaceae; genus Pinus; species Pinus albicaulis. The sequence continues at coordinate 789,575,527 of CM076575.1, read as the reverse complement.
CCTCAGTTGATTCTTTTAATTGTATATCATGCTCATCTTCATCAATTATTTGATCATTATATGACCCTTGAGATGTTAAAAATCTTAAAATGTCTTCGCCATCATTAAAAACATGCTAATTAGTGACATTGTCAGGAATAACTGGGCAAAAAATTAATTTGATTGAAAACCTATATGGACTATAATCCTTGGGTGGAATGAGCCTGGATGCAACATTAACTAGTAGGTCAGTGGTAGAATTTTGAAGTCTTGGGATAGGAAAAATATTAAATGCTAGAAAATGTGAAGTGAGGGTTTGAATGAGAGATTGATAATGCTTCAAATGACCAAAGACACAATGAATGGTGTTTCTCACCTATTTTATAACCATTCCTGAATCTACAAATACTTGAAGGTATTTCACACCAAGGCTTATTGCTTTGTACAAACCCTGGACCAGTGCTTCATACTCAATAGTATTATTTGTGCATTCAAACTCTAATCTACATGGCAACATTGTTTTTTCTCCTTCTGTACTTATTAAAATGCATCATGCTCGTGCACCATCATTGGATTTAGAGCCATCAAAATACAAAATCCAAAATAAAGATTTAAATATCGGCTTATCTACAATATTTACACATTTGGATGAATATGTCTGTGAAAATTTTTCAATTTGGGAAGTGAAAAAATTGATTGAGAAAGGAGATTCTTGAGCATTAAAGCTTCCCAAAAAGGATTCAGAAAAATAGTTTTCAAGGATATTATTGGTAAATATCACCGGTTCATTCTCTTCTTCAAAATTAGGTATGATTTTCTCGTTCAATTCGAATTTGATTGGGCTTACCATTGTAAAGAAGCCACATATGTGACCAATCTGTGGCAAAATAACCATGAAGCTTCTCAGACCAATCTCTACTTAGAATCAAATCGTAAAAGTTAGAGACATCATCAACAAGTATATCAATAATTTTACATACTTTGGAATTGGAAGAAAGTATTATGAGAACATAATTCATTTCCCCAAATACCTTGACTTTGGTTCTATCAAGTTGAACAATATGAACAACAAACTTTTGGGGTGAAACATATAGTTTTAGGCAAACTGAATAAGGCATTATATTTGAGAATGTCCCTAGATCCACTAAGCAATTGTGCACATTTTTATTGAAGATCTCAAAAGTCAAAAGGAATTGGGGAGTGTGGGAATTTTATCTATCCCCAATTAAGATAACATCAATGGGATCAATCTTTTCTGAAGAATCATTGGGAGGTTTTCCTTTTCATTTAGAAGCTTTGGATGTGACAACAGTGGGTAAAGGGGATGCAGGTACTGCATTCAATTCCTTAATTAAAAATTTATGTTGTTTCTTTAATTTACTTACTTCATACAAGGAAATATTAGCTTTGAACTTCTTCATATCCTATACTATATTATATTCTATGGTTTCAGAAACCACCAAAGTCTTAGATGTAGATGGAGAATTTGAAGAAGATGGAATCAAATTAGAAGATGTAGAAGGGGATTTTTTATTTGTACCTTTGTCTTTAGCAGTAGGAGTAGAAGGTTTCTACTTTTGAATTGATTGTGATGAGTCCGCAAGCCCCTTACTTCTTGTGCTAATGGGTAAGGCCTCATGATCCTCTTCATTATCATAATTGGGAAGAATAAAATCCCATAATCCATCTTGGGAGTCATCGACACATAATTTTGTTTCTTAATAATTCTTGTCCTGATCAGATTCAAAAATGGATATGATGTTTGGAGGTTGAGGATTTGATGTTTGAGTTTTCTTAAAGGACCTAAAAGGATTTTTAGAAGATTCAACTCCCAGTTTCTTGATTTTCACCTTTTCATTTGACATGGGTTGAAGGACCTTTTGTAATCCTTCTAGATCAAAGGGATATTTTGGAGTTTTCTTCTTCAGTTCTTCCTTGAAGGTGACCTTTTTAGTCTTTCTTTCTTCTTGAGCAGTTTTCTTTTCCAATGCAAGTCTCCTTTTCTCCACAGATAGGGATTTTTTCATGTTTTCCACTAAAGTGGATTTATTAGCCTTGTCTACAAGAATCACTATATTGGAAGAAAGAGAGGAAATGTACCATTCAATTTTCACATCAACACCAGGATTTGAGGTAGTTGGGATTTTGTTTAGAAATGTGTTGAATATGGAATTAAAATATTTGATCTTTTCACTTGAATTTGCTTTTATATTGGAAATATCATTGGTCAGAGTGGCAATTGTGCGATCATCACCAAATTTAGTTATGTTAGGATATTCCAACACATAGGAAATATTTAAGTATAACTTGGTCTAGTGTAGAGTTAGGTAAAGTGTGTTTCTTTACTATGCACATTTGTAACTTATAATTCGAATTTCATGATATGTAGTGAACAGACGGTTCACTCTCTCCTTGGTATTAACAACACTTGATCTGTGGCTTAACACCTGATTGGTCCATGATCTCTATTTATAGAGCATGGGGGGTCATTTTTCCGGTAACCGTTTATGAGAGAAACATATGTAATTTTAATTTTTTTTAATTTTTTTTATATATTAATAAATTTCCTGAAGTGTCCATGTTGGCTCAGGCCGTGGACTGTTTCCCTCTTCGAGGGTTTTAACCACGTGATATACTAGTGTACTGATGTGTGATTTTTTTGTGAGCGGTGACCTTTGGTGTTTGATGTAAGGAACTTACCCTGTAGATTCCTACATGGTATCGGAGCAATTTTGAGGGTCGCGTCCGTTGTTGATCCAAATCCGAAGCCGGTTTGACTACATGCGACTGTCGTTTTCCAAATCTATTATTTCTAACCACTTTCGGGCCGGGAGAACTGCTCTATTGTATTCGAAGTGTCTGTTATAGTGAGGAACCCGTTTCGTTTCATGCAAAAAGGTTTTTGGTTGCCCGAGTTATGTCATTTTAGATCTGGAGGTATAAAGTATCTTTTTTGCAGTTACATTTATTAATCATTCTACTTATTTTGGTTCCCTCTGTTTATTTTAGGTTATAGTTTTTTTTATTTGCTGGATCTATACCCTCTTCTCTGTGTATGCTCTTTGCTCTATGTAGGGTGCGAACTCGGAAAATTAGAAACAGGAAGACAAGATTTTTTTTGCTACATATGCTCTTTCCCCACGTCTTTGTGCGATCTCGGGAAATTAGAAATAGAGAAAAAAAAAGGATAGTTGTTGGTAAGTCTAACCGAAAATCGAACATTCTGCCGTAAGGCTTTCATTTTCATTTTTTTGTGCACGAATTTTGTCTTTTTTTTTTGCAGGAAAAGCACGCACATCGAAGAGTAAAAAAAAAAAACCTTCCTCCTTTCAAACAATAATAGAATCTGTTTACTAGCTCACTTGGTATAAAGTTATTTTATGAGAATAGAGGTCTTGGGTTCAAGTGTCTCTCTCAAGCTTCTTTTGTAATTTTTTTTTTGTTAAGTTACTTTTAAATTAGAACTTCATCATTAGCTTTCAACCTTTCACGTAACTATTTGGCATCTACAACGCATTTGTTTCAAAAAAGCATAACTTCATCCGGAAGCTGTTTTCCGAGCCGTTTTTTTTTAACCAACCTATTTTTTCAAGATATTTCCATTGGAGAAATTAGTTTAAGCCCTTTTCAACTTTAGTTTTAAAAAAATGGAAAGTGCATGCCCAATTATTCTTAACAACACCAATTATTTCCAATGGATATCCTACATGATAGACTTACTTAGAAGTAAAGGGCTTTATAGAATAGCCTCAGGACAAGAAACTAAAACTACCGATGTAGATAAAGCTGCTAATTGGGAGAATAAAAAAGATCAAGCACGAGGGTTGATAGGAATGTCCATTTCTCAAGATCTTTGATTTCATATCCAAGAAATTGACACCCCTGAGGCAACTATGAAAAATCTAAATACTGTTTTTGGCATTCAAAATGAAATCAGGGCCCACCAGCTTAAAAATGAGTTGCTTAGTTTGGACCCCAATAATTTCTCCTCTATTGGAGATTTTTTGTCCAAATTCAAGACCCTTAGACTTCTTTTAGAAGGTTGTAAGGTCGAAAAGGAATATGGTAGCCTTATCTATTCCATTATTGCTAAGATTGGACTTGCATACTCTGTATTTGTTTCCACCTTCCATTCGACTAGATAAGCCCTCATTTCTCAAGGAACAACCTACAAGTCCCACTCTTTTGATGCCTTTTGCGATTCTTTGATAAGAGAAAAAGAAAAACTCTTACACCTTGGTCTTATTAATACTGGAAACACTTCTAAGAAAGCCTTAGCAGCCCAACATCAACCATATCAAAAGAATCCCAAGAAGTAGTATCCTAAAAAGTATGGTCCTAAACCAAACAAGGGTATTAATAAATTTTAGCCACAAACTGAAAAGGCATCTCACCAAACTGATAATGCAAATAAAAACAAATGCAAGAAAAACAGATAGACATTTCAACTTTTGTAATCGTGATGGCCATGTAGAGTCCAAATGTTTTAAGAAGATGGAAGCCTTGGAAGTAGTAATGAAGAAGCACCATATCAATTTGGAGAACTCTTCAACTTCTTCTTCAGGAATGGTACTTTCTACTTGTGGTTGTCAAGCATCTGGTTATGCATTAAATGTATCTTCTTCTTGTCATTCTCATGAGTGGCTCATTGATTCTGGAGCTTCTTACCACATGGCCAAAAATAAATCCATGTTTTCTTCTTTAAATAATTGTAACACCAAACATATTTATGTTGGTGATGATATATATCTTAGTGTTGTAGGATCTGGAACCATTCATCTAGATAATGGTCAGTTTAATGATGTACTATGTGTTCCTACCTTTTCGTGCAACCTTCTATCTGTTTATCAGATAACTCATTTAGGTGAAGCGAAAACAATAGAATTCTCACCTCATGATGTTGTAATCAAGGACCTCAAATATTCTAGACATATTTTAGCTACTGGCATTGTTGATGATTCCACAAGGTTGTATAAGTTTGACAAATTTGGGTCATCATGTCTTCCCTCCATTTTTGTTGCTCATAATGATGAAGTGAGAAAAATCTGGCATGAGCAATTTGGTCACTTAAACTATCGCTCTCTTCAAACTCTACGCAAATAAAATATGGTGACAGGTCTTCCTATGGTATCTTGGTGAGATGGTGTTTGCTCCAGATGTGTACTCGGAAAACATCATTGAGATAGTTTTGACAAACGTGCTTCTTGGCACGCTTCAACCCCTTTGCAGCTTGTGCACAGTGATTTATGTGGTCCACTTCATGTTGTTTCTTTCTCTAGTTGCAAGTACTTCTTAACTTTCATTGATCATTTTTCTAGACACACTTGGGTATACTTCTTAAAACTCAAGAGTGAAGTCTTTAACATGTTCTTAGCCTTTAAGGCCTTTGTTGAGAAACAATTTGGACATCAAATTCTTAAGTTAAGATCAGACAATGGAGGAGAATATGTTAACAAAAAATTTATCAACTTTTGCACTGAGCATGGCATTCAATTGCAACATATTGTTTCATATACTCCATAAAAAAATGGTGTAGCTGAAAGGAAGAATCACACCTTAAAATAAATGGCTAATTGTATGCTTCAATCTAAAAGACTTAGTCTCAATTTTTGGGCAGAAGCAATTAACTGTGCAAATTACATAGTAAATCGTACTCCTACTAAGGCTTTAAGGAATATAACTCTAGAAGAAGCCTAGAGCTCAATCAAACCAGATGTAAGTCACTTTCGTGTTTTTGGAAGTGGTGCTTGGGCCCATATTGTAGATGCGAAACTTAAAGCCTTAGAACCTAAGAGTGAAAAATGCATTTTTGTTGGATATTCTGAAGATGTCAAAGGATATAGACTTCTTCAACCAAAATCCAAAAATATAATCATTAGAAGATATGTAAAATTTGATGAAAATATATCGGCCTGCGAGCCTGATTCGGCATATGTGCCACCTCTCTCTATCTCTTCTATTTTTGATAGCATCCTTCTAGTTCAGATGATGAAAGCGAGGATGAAAATCATCCTCCACCTCTTGAAGATAATCCTTCAGCTCCACAGCTTCCAAGATGGGTCCACTCTACTTGGGATGCAGCAGGTTCTCTTGCAGGTCACCCTGCAGATCGACGTCATACACGTTCTCAGTTCAAAAGAGCCTCCTCCTTATTGTCTCAAGTTCCAAAAAATCCCGGTCCAGACATCTTTGGAGAAGCTTCAGGTCATTCAGATTGGGATGAAGCTATGAATGAAGAATATCATTCCTTATTGGAAAACGATACTTGGGATCTTGTTCTTCTTCCAAAGGGAAGAAAACTTGTCAGATGAAAATGGGTTTACAAAACAAATTTTGGACCAGATGGAAAAGTGGATAGACATAAAGCTCATCTCGTTGCTAAAGGATTTTCACAAGTTGAAGGCATTTAATATACTGAAACCGCTCCCCTGTTACCAAAATGAATTCTATCCGCCTTGTTCTTTCCCTTGTTTCCTCCTTTAAATGGGAAGTCCATCAGATGGATGTTAAATCCGCCTTCTTACATGGAGATTTGCATGAAGAAATATACATGGAAAAACCCCCTAGCTTTATCCAAAATGACTCTAGCCTTGTTTGTCGCCTTAGGAAGTCTCTTTATGGTCTTAAACAAGCTCCTCGGGCTTGGTATGCCAAAATGGATAGATTTCTATTAGATAATGACTTTTCTAGGTTTCATTATGACAACGATGCCTACACTAAGAAAGTGGGTAAGTCCTTCACCATCCTTGTTCTTTATGTTGATGATCTTATCCTTACTAGTAGTGATCCCAACCATATAAACCATGTGAAGTCTAGCCTCAAAAAGAAGTTTGAAATGACAGAATTAGGACACTTTAATTATTTCCTTGGTCTTCAAGTCTTGCAATCCAAAGAAGGTATTACCCTTTCTCAGTCCAAGTATGCCTGTGATCTTCTACGCCACTTTCACATGGAATACTATAAGCCAACCCATTCTCCCTTTCAATATGGAGTCACGCTTTCAGTCACTTGTACTACCCCTGAAGTTGATGCTACCTTATACCGTCAACTTGTTGGTAAAATTCTATATCTAACCCATACCTGTCCTGACCTTTCCTTTGTCGTTGGTCTTGTTGCTCGGTTTATGCACCAACATCATGAAATTCACTGGAAAGCAGCTAAAATAATACTTCGATATATTCGAGGTATAGTTCAGTTCAAGATTCATTACAGTATAGGAGCATCTCCATTGTTGATTAGTTTCACTGATTCTTATTGGGCTGGTGACCCGGATGATCAAAAGTCTACAACAGGATATGTATTCACTCTTGGTTCAGGACCTATTACATGTTCTTGTAAGAAAAAAAGTGCCATATCTCTTTCTTCGGCAGAAGCAGAGTATTGAGGTGCAGTTGAAGACAACAAGGAAGCCATGTCGCTTCGTCAAATCCTGTCTGAATTTGGTCTTCATCAACAACATCTAACTACACTTTGGTGTGATAATCAGAGTGCCATTTAGCTATTCAAAGTTCTAGTTCAGCATCAGCGTATGAAACACATTGAGCTTCATATACACGTCATTAGAAAGCTCATTCATGACCGTTTTCTTGAAGTGCAATATTGTTCAACCAATGATCAAGTTGCTGATATCTTTACAAAGACTCTCATAGAAGCGAAGTTTACCAAACTTCGATCTATGCTTGGAGTTCAGGAAAGTTATCATTAAGGGGGGGATAGGCTCTAATGCCTCCTTTCTTCTCCTACTGTGTCACCTTTATAAATCCTTCAATCCTATCCCAAGTTGTTCTTAAGGGGGGATGTTAGGATATTTCGACACATAGGAAATAGTCTCCTTTTGTGTCACCTTTGTAAGTCCTTCAATCCTATCCAAAGTTGTTCTTAAGGGGGGATGTTAGGATATTCTGACACGTAGGAAATAGTTAAGTATAACTTGGTCTAGTATAGAGTTAGGTAAAGTGTGTTTCTTTACTAAGCACATTTGTAACTTATAATCCAACGGTTCACTCTCTCCTCGGTATTAACAACACTTTATTCGTGGCTTAACACTCGATTATTCCATGATCTCTATTTAAAGAGTATGGAGGTTCATTTGTTCGGTAACCTTTTATGAGAGAAACATATGTAAATTTTCTTTTCTTTTTTATTATTAAATTTCCTGAAGTGGCCGCGTTGGCTCAGGTCGTGGACTGTTTCCCTCTTCGAGGGTTTTAACCACGTGATATATTGGTGTACCGATTTGTGATTTGTTTGTGAGCGGTGACCTTTGGTGTTTGATCTAAGGAACTTACCCTGTAAATTCTACAAGTTAAGAATTTCTCTTTAAATATATCCTAGCTGGTAATAGTTCTTGATGGTAATGAAAAATACCATGAACCTGTTGATCCTTCAAAGGTATAATGAAATAACCTAACTACACAATATTCTCCTACCACTTCATTGAGATTGATGGCTAACATGAAATTATGGAGGTGTTCCTCGGCAGGGAGTCCATCATCAGGATTGAAATTAGGCAACCATCTTTCAGGATTCTTAGGTAAATCATGAAGAGGTCCTTTTGAACAAATCCTCTATTTATCCATGCTATGGCTACCATTACATGAGTTGTGGGAGTAGAAGATGTTGTAGAAGTTCTAGAGGTTGATGCGGAGGTAGAAGAAATAACCCCTAAAATAACACTGCTTGTGACAACACTAGTCGAATGAGTTTGAGGAATATGAATGGATCAAGTAATTGGTCGGGAGGAAGAAAATGAAGGAGGAATGAAAGAAGGAGTTTGTGGAGGTGAGGAAGAAGTAATATCTCTAGTGGATGTTTGAGCTTTTGATGCAGGATTTTTCCTTCAGTGAGAATGAAATGGAAACTCAAAATGAGTAATTTCAAGTTTTTTCGCTTTGAGACCTAGTTAGTACACCAAAAACTTGCAAAGAGGAAGTTACACTTCCATCTGAGGGTTCAAATTTAATAGGATTTTCTTTTGAAATATAAATTTCTTCAATTTTTTAAATCAAATTCTGGACTTTAGGTGACTCTGGAGTATAATCTTGAGGTATTGATTTAGTAAGTGTACTAGGATATTTAAGAGGTGATTGGATAACTTTAGATCTAGAGGTTGGAGACTTTGAGTGAGATCTTGAAGTTGTTGGAGTTTTTGAGGGGGATTGGCTCTTTTGATGGCCTTTAGATTTGGGATTAGACATTTTTTCCATTCATAGTATATCTGGCCCTCCTTCTAATGACAAAAATGTTGAAGGCTAACAAATCACTGCCTTAATGTCGGGGATAATCACCCGATCGGGAACTTGAAGACCGTTCCTTTTCCGTTTGGAATAGTGGCTCTAATTGGGGATAATGGGGCCAGTTTCCCTTTGAAATATAAATGAATGAGTGTAAGGAATGTGATAAATGGAAATAAAATCAACTTAAATATGTATATGTCTATTTATCTATATTCTGGGATTTAACTTACTCTTATGTGCTATTTTAAATAATTTCTTAAGTGCAAGATAATATAGATCACTTAACACTTGAAGAAGTTAATACAAGTAAGATGATTAATTTGATTAAATAGTTAATAAAATTAATGGCTTAACGCATATCACATGAAAGATTTGGTTGTTTCGCACATACATTTAAAGATAGCAATTTCACACGTTCAATAGTGAACAGGTGTTTAATTGTGTTTAATGAACATACATAGCAAAAAAATTTGAGAAAAATATGACTATCAATCACATATAAACACAACAATCATATAAAGTTAAAAATACCCGATATATCAAAGCTCTGCTCATGGGAAAATAGCCTTGGTCCAGCCTTTCTATTAAGATGATTCAAAAAGTATAGTAGTGAAACTTTCCAAAGCCTTCTTTACAAAAATTCAGAGCCCTTTTCTTAAATAAATGAAAGGGTATTTATAGTTGAGATTTGAAGTGTAAAAATAGTAAATACATGAAATTATGAGGAGGTTTGAACAACCATCCTTAAAAAAGACTTAAAAGAATGAAAATAGAGTCTGTTTGAACAATAACATCAATAATGGGAAGCTGTATGCTTTCCCATTTGTTTTCTTAATGCGTAGATATCCATCATGGGCTTCAATTTAGGGGACTGAGTTGGCCTTATGCGCATTTGTCCTGTATATACTGCATCTGAGAGCGTAGGAAGCATGTGTGAAGTGGTATTGGTAAGGCATCACAACATTAGCCATTGGTTATCCAGCTTTACTAGATATTTATAATACTTCTCTAGATTCAACTTCGATAACCTTTTAATATTATCTTCCTTCTTCTTGGACCATTCCTGTCAAGATTTCATAAATATCTTAACATCGGGCAAGGAATTAGCTGGGCATTCCTGAATTAGATTAGCACCAAACAGCTTCTCGCTGATAGTTTCAATAAGATTTCTTGCGATATCTCTCGCACTGAAAATGGCCGCTTCTGCTTGCTTTAATTTTATATCCCAGTCTCTAAAGAGGATTTCTTTATGTGATATTCTATCCTTGGAGGATTTGTTGCTCTTCCTTCTGCACTGTCTTTCCATGTGATATAATCAGAAATTTTATCCTCAATGTCATCGAAGTTTGTCCTCATATCGGACAACTGATTCATTAGTGAATCACTTGTTTTACATAGATCATTGATTACTGCCAACTTCTGGAAAAAGACTACCTGCTCTTAGGCAAGTAGATTATTAAGTTCCACTTCCTTTTTCTTGGAATCCTCAGTCTTGAGATTATCCTTCAAATGATCAATTCTAAGCTGGAGTTCTTGTAACTGAGCATATTTAATATTGATATTGGCTTCATGCTGGAGCTTCATTTCATCAAAGCTCTTTTGAAATTGGGATAGTTGTACTCGCCATTGATGATCAATGCTCTATTTTTCTTTCAATAATTCCTACTCCAACTATTGGATCCTTTCATCTTTGTCTCTAATTAGTTGTTTCACTTCTGAAGCCTTGTCAATAGTAGTTTTTGCATAGGCCCCTGAAAATTTCGATAGCTTGGTTAAATAATCAGAGAGGTTTTTTTGTGGATCCTTCCACACAACATCCAATGATACATATCCAGGAACTAGTGCCTCGGATTTCTCATCTCTCCTTCTCTTCCTTTGCCTACTCATTACGATCCTATGCCTATTACTGTAAAATATATCGAGAGGAGGTATCTCTTTGATTTTAAGAACAATTTCCGAAGTGGGGTGTGCTGGGATGAATTCCACATCCTCTGTATTGAAATTTTTTTCAGAAGCCCCAATAAATCGGGTTCTTCTTATTAGTTTAAGGAGTGTTGATTGTTTCTTTTGGAGTTGAGGTATTTACCTCATGTGGTCCTGATTTGTTAATTTATTGATCAAAATGATCCCAGACTTTATCCAAATCACTGATAAACAGTGGTTCTCTAGTTTCTTGAATTGTTGATGTAGTTTCCTTTGTTCCTTGTGTCATATTGTTGTCTTTTGTAGACTACACCAAATTTTACTCTGTTTGTAGAACTAGTTGAGAAACCCTCAATGAGTCAAGAGGGAGATTTTCCAACCTTTTACTTATGTATTCTTTGAACCTATTCAGCTGCTCTGGATTCAAATGAGCTTCTGCTAACTTTTCTACCTGCATGTATGCTTGTGCGGACTCAAATAGATCATCAAAGTCATAAGGCTCATGTATGAACTGTGTCACTTTAACCTGAGTGATCTAGGTTCCTTCAATTAGTAGAATTATCGATGATATTTTACTTTTGTGACAGTGTTAGAATTTCATTTAAAAGAGCATAAAAGAACACATGTGCATGCTTAAACAAGAGGAAACATGATGACAATAAACAAATCAAAAACATGAGTATCCGGGCCCGGTGTGGGCTACATCTTCGAGCCCGATGTTAAGATAGTAGAGGCCAGTTCATATGATGCTAGAAGTGATGATGTACATGGAAGAATCTTTTTCATAACAAGGTCATACACCCTCAAACATAGTGGCTTGTCTCTCCATGAGACGTTCCACTTACCAGAACTCTCACTCAAGAAGGGATTCCTTCAACATCACAAAATAATACAAGATATCACATGATGTGGTAACAAGTATCCCCTTAACATAGTTACAAAGGGATAGAAACAACATTAAATAGCATGAAAATCTAAAGACATCTCACATAATGTGGCAATAATGATCCCTCGACATAGTATCAAACATGGATCTCAAGAATAATACATCATCTTAGCAATAGTGAAAGGAAACATAACATGACTGCTTCATGTACCTTCACTTCTGAAGATGGCCGAAAAATAAAAGGCTCGGATGCAAAAACTGATTGCACCACTGAATTTATGGCATCGAGTAGTGTAAAATCGACTATCCATTTGTCAAATTTTGACACCGTCAAAATCTAGGCCTCAGGAATCTTTTAGATTCCTCATGATACTTCAAATATGCTTCACTGTGGGGCGCATGAAAGTATGCTGCTCAGATGGTGAATATGACTTCATCATTGCGTTCCCTACAAAATTTTGTGAAATTTGACAATAAACTTGACATCATTTTGATAAAGTGAAATTTTACCTCGGGAAAATTCTGCAAGTTCAGGGTTCAACACCCTCTTTTCCTGGGTAAGATTCCACATCTTGGAACTGTGTCATGCTTTCACACGGATCATTGTTCTGCTCTTTGGGCACGGTTCCTTTTGTCAAAATTCTGCTCCTATGCTCTGTCTCCAATCCGCTGCCTCCACGTTCCTTTGTCGGGGTCGAATGGAAAATGAGCAGGTTCATATAATGTTTGACGACAAATATTTCAATGAGAGGCCCATTGGGCCATTGGTGGCAAGCTATTCTTGGTGGGTGAAGTTCTGGGGATCAGACCCACAAACCTCCCCCACATACATATTGTTAAGTTTTTTGTTTATTTAAAATTGTTGGCGGTTTGTTTATTAGTTGTCGACATTTTCATATGTCATGATTTGTTGATTTATCAACCGTTTGGAGTAACGATTATAATGTGGTCCATTGTGAGGGCACCTAGGAGGCGGTTTGGCTAGGTTTTCGGGTGGGTTCGAGCCCCGCCATCCCCAGTCTATATAACATGTGGCAGCGTTGTGGTGTGTGGGGTCGGGTCCGCCGACGACCTCCCACCCACCACTGTATTTGATATATGTATAACAACCATGGTCAGGGGTGGTGTTTAGGCCCCGAAAATTGGTGCAACAACATCATGGATACCACTCGGTTAGGGACTTAAAAATCGTCCCTTTTCCATTTGGAATGGTGTCTCCAAATAGATTTATGGGACTAGTTTCCCAATGAAATATAATTGGGTGAATGGATGGATTTATAACTATCTATAACTTGGTAGATGGAAGTAATAGCAAGCTTGTAACAAATAATATATCTATCTATTATGAATCTCGGGATGAAATGTATTCTCTGTGCAATTTATAAAAATGATCTTTTAGTGGATGCAAATGAAGATTATACAAACACTTAGAGATATGAAAACGATTTGAAATAACTGATTTAATTAAATAGTTAATTAAATCAATTGGATAAAGCTTATATCACAACTATTAAATGCATGTATTGAATATGTACCAAAATATAACAATCTAACATGTTCAAAAGTGAGTTAATGCCAAGTTGTATTCAAATAGATACATGAAACAAAACATCATAAATAAATAACCATTTCTCATTTGGAACAAAAATATAACATATAGGATAAAAGTACCGTGTATATGTTCAATCGCTCATTTGAGAAAAAGTACTTGGTCCAACCCTTTCTATTCAAAAAACTTCAAGTTTAAAAAAGTGTGACTTCTGTAAAGTCTTCCTTTCAAAATTTCAGGACCCCTTCTTCAAATACATGAAGGGGTTTATATATAAAAATAAAAAATTCTTAAAATAGTTATTACAATAAAATCTGAGGAGGTTTTAAAACAACTCTCCTTAAACTAAGTGAAAATGAAAAAGAAACATAATTTAAAGGGATGACTTGCTTGATGATTGTCCTAAATCTCATCAGACATTCGTTCCTTCAGCTGAAGGATGTTAAGTATAGGCTTAACCTCGGGAGGTTGGCCTGGCCTGATGTGCAATTGTCCAGTGAAAACAACATCAGAAAGTGGAGGCAACATGTAGGAGGATGTATCTGTAAGAAAACGTAACATAAGCCATTGGCTATGAGGCTTTACCAAGTATCTCCAATACTTATCCCAATCTAGTTTTTCCAAATTTATGATGTGTTCTTCATTTACCTTTTAAACTTCTTTCCATTGTCTTATCAAGTCTTTCACGATAGGAAGTGCATCGGAAGGAAATATATCAATAAGGTTTGCAGTGATAAGATTTTGACTTACAGTTTCCACAATGTTATCAGCCACATATTTTTCTCTGCAAATGGATCTTTCAACATGTTTCAACTGTATGTCCCAATCAGTAAACAATATTTCCTTTTTCAATTCATCAATACTGGGCAGGTTGGTCTTTCGGCCATTAGGAGAATCCTGCCAGGTGACATATTGTGAAACCTTATCATCAATCTCATCAAAACTAATTCTCTGGTTTGATATTCAATTTATGAGTGAATCGAGTTGCTCACACAATTCAAGAATATTTGATAATTTTTGACAAGCAATGACTTGCTGTTGTGCCAATAGGTTATTTAGTTCCAAGGCCTCTTTTCTAAATTCATATATATTTGGATTATCCTTCAATTTCTCTACAGAAAACTGCAATTGATGAATTTGAGTCTCCTTTGAACTGATTTCATTTTGATGTTGAATCTTTAATTGGTCCATGCTCTCTTGGAGCTGCGTGACCTGTACCTATAGCTGTTGGTTGACATTTTTCTTCTCTACCTGTAGCTCAAGCTCTAATTGGATGATTCTTTCATCTTTTTCTTTCATCAATTGTTGAACTTCAGAAGCTTTATCAATGGTTTAGAGGCATAATCTCCTTTGAACTGGGCTAGGAGAGTTAGATCCTATGAAGGATCTGCCTGTGAGTCTTTCTAGGCAACTTCCATTGATACATCTCCTTGGAAAAGGGGTTGAGATTTCTCTGATCTCCTTATTTTATTTTGTCTGCTCATAATTGATTTATGTTTAGGACTGTAGAAAATATCCAAAGGATGAATTTCCTCAATGTTAAGTACAATTTAAGTAGCGGGGAAGGCCAAGATTAATTCCACTTGCTCTTTTCTTAACAATTTGTCAGAGGACCCAGCAGTGAACTAGTCTTGAATTTTAGTTTGAGGTGTATGCACATTTTTTTGATGATCATTAACTGCAACTCCTTGGTCTCCCTGGAGTTTTAGGTTAAATACCTTCCAAACATCACTCAAATTACTTGGGAAATCTAATTCCATAGTTTGAAACTCAACATATTTATCTTGGTCAGTTTTAGTAAGGATTTCAATATCCTTAGGTGTCGGTTCATTTTCCTTTTCCTTCTATGTTAAGGGTTGGGAGACTTCCAAGATTTTCAATGGAATTCCTTCTAGTCTCTTGTTCCTGTACTGTTTAAAATTTGGCAATTGCTGTGGATGGAGGCATAGGGCTGCCAACTTCTGAACTGCAGAGTAATTATCGATTGACTCAAATAAGTCATCGAACTCATCATATTCATGTACAAAAGGCCTAATTTTAACTTGGGTAGTAAAATTATGGGAAACTTTAATTGGGTCGTATTGTTTGTTTGAAATTGTAAACAATTTCAAACATTCAATTTGTCTGATCTCTAAAACTGCATGCTTGTAATTTTCCAGACCATAAACACCACAATCAATTGGAAAGGAAGGCCATGACACATTCTTAGCTTCCTTTAGAAACCTAGTTAATCCATTTCCAACAGTTTGATATGTTACTTCTCTTGCGAGAAGCTGATAAGGAACATACAAGGGTAAAACATGAAGCTGAGCTAGGCTCCCAAATACTCTGACATAGGTGAACAACTCTTCTCCAAACCATTTTCCAATGGAGGAAAAATCAGCTTGAGCCTCTTTTGATAACCTGGGGGCTTTCTCATTAAAGACGGCTTGAAACAAAGGGAGAATGACTCCATGGCAGATTTTATAAAAATGGTTCTCAAATTTTGACTCCCATAACATGTTATGATATAAATGAATGGGTAGAGGTCCTGGGTAGTCCATTTCCAGTCCATGGCTGGAAAATATGATGTGAAACACACAACATCTATGATATAAACACTCATATAAAACGAGGGGAAATTTTTGGAGGAAATAGAATTATTTTTCTTACATTCCAAAATTTGAGTAGTAATATTATTGGACAGAATGTTTCCCCAATTCATAACATAAGAGTCTGCAACTACTTCCATTAGGGGAACCCATTCTACTAAAAATTTGGTAGTGTTAGGCTGACCAAAGAGCCTAGACATCATTGCATCAACATAATAGTAGGGACTAGCAAGGGAGTCAGTAGAATACATAACCTTGTCATCATTATTGTGTTTATTGGGGTTGCTTCTCCATTGATTGATTGGATTTGATTTTAGCTCGTTCTCGTTGGAAAACTACGCCAGAAATTCCTTGTCATAGACCTTTTCTGGGTTTGGGATGTGGTGCATCAGCTTCAAGTCATAAACTTAAAGGAACCTAACATCATTGCTCTGTTGGTTAGAAAAGTCATGTCCCCAATGTTGAGGTTATCAATTATCCATATTACCATATCTGTGTATGGTAAGATTTTAGGTCACGTAACAATTTTATGCATAAAAGAATTGGCCACTTCTTACGTAGTGGCTTCTGAGGAATTAGAAGCATCAACAGTAAATTTCCTCTAAACCTTGTGAGGTTTCTCATTCTCAAACAGTTTGTACATGGCTTTCCATGAGGAGGATCCACTTTGAGGTTCGCATGTCGTGTATGTAAACAAAGGAAGCATCTTTGTTCTCTTGTTTGTAGCAGGTGTAGGATTCAGAAGGGCCATCGGTTTCTTAGCTTTATTGAGAGCTTTAAACATCTCCAAATAATTCTGTTTATTTGGGCTCACTTGCGAATAAATGAGAAATGATAAGCAGAAAGAGACAACTTTGATTTTACAAATGCATAAGTACCATAGTAATGGAAACAATTATACGAATGAAACTTGGCACGTTGTTAATATATGAATTCAATACTTCTTGTAATCAAATAATTTTAGAGGCATGGGCTACAACACCATTAAATTATGGCATTAATGGTCAATATGGGTTGATGTGACCATGTAATCAATCCAGCATTAAAACCAGACCTGTCGCGTCGTAGTGTTTCTCATGTGTAGATCTTTGTAAAATACTGATCAGTTTAGTTTTTCCGATTGCGATATCGCAATCGCAATATCAGCAAAAATAAATGAAGGGAAAAAGTGTTTGTGTTGTGAAAGTGCGGTTTGTGATAGACTATATTGCATCGGCGAATATGGTTGATGGGGAAGAATGATTATGTTTGTGATGGCGATGCGATAGAATATATCGCATCGGGAAAATATGGAGGGTGACATTTAGACCACTGGGGTAGAGTTGTGAAATGCGAAATGCGATTTGCGATAGCCTACATGGCAGAAGTGGGTCCTGCAAGCTTTCCCTTATAGAATTCGTTTAAAAAATGCCTTTTCCCTTTATAAAAGTGCTTTGTTATGTATCACATCGCAAAAAAATTTAAGTGTCTTTTAGGAGCCATATGCGTTACATTGCAGTATTGCGATATTTTCTTCGCCTGAGTGATTTCAAGGCCAAAATTCAAGGATTTTTCCCTCTTTGATTCCTATTTCTATCTAAATGAATCACTCTAAGGGTCTTACTTGTTTTACTCTAAAAATTTAAAAAGGGTCCCCATTATTTTCTAAGGTAGCTAAGCTAAAATAAATGGGGGTTGTTGAATAGCGCAACAGGTGGGCAGGTTTGGTGGGCCTGACCTGCCCCATTTTTAACAATTTTTATGTTCTTTTAAAACAAATGATTATTTTTGTTTTTGTCGAAAATAAGGGTCATTGGGAAAATTTAAGAAGCCACAATTTCTCCCTTCTTGGTGGTTGGACTTTGTGCATTGGTTCACGGTCAAATTGTAGGACCATTAATCTTGGCCCACATGCCCACTTTGACAAGAACTTTGAATAGCTCTAACTCCTTCATATGATCTCGGATTGGAGTTCTGTTTGCACCATTGGAATCAAGAAGACAAGCACTTCGATCTAGACGTAGTTTGAGAGCAATCCGACCACTTTGAATTTTGACATATTTTGAATCCTCTTGGACTTCTGAGTGTCTTTGGAGCCACCTAGATCATTCCTCCCCACTGAGGAGCTTTTGGTCCCCCAAAATCATGAGCATAATCTGCAACTAATTTTTACCTTGTCTGCATCACAAGTATCCTGACAGTTCACGCTTTCTTCTCCTTCACCTTTGTTCTTCAGAGCCATAAGCGATGAGCCGACACCCGCATCCTTTATAAATCTGTAGTACAATATTTTTCAAACTACATTCTTAATTACATGACCAACTATGACCCAAGTATCCCATACTTGCCATGATTTTATAACACATATTCTATGTTCAAGTTTAGATCAAAATGGAACAATACGCTAACTATCAATACAAGGCCAAAACATTATTGTTGCTTAACAAGTGATGGAAAACACATCATCACTTTTTCATTTTAAATTGAAACATATGATTTACAAAAATATGGCCATGACAAGCTATCAATTATAGAAAAACCATCTTTTACTTAATAAAGAAGACTACCATGAATGTGGCGGAGTTGTTTGTTGAACAAATCTTTCAACTGGTTTCTGCACTGGTGCTTTGTCCTTAAGACGTTGCTATGGATGGAGTGTCCAACATGTGGCCCTTTGATGACCACCTCTGTCGCAATGACTGCAATAATTATTCTTCCTCCAAACCTACTTAACATGCTTCTTTTCTTGCTGTGGAGAAGGCCCTTTATGCCACATCCTCTTTCATGTTTCCATTCTCTTCCAACACTCAACAACCACATGGTTATGTAAACCACAAAAACGACATGTTTTTTCGTTGCCATGAGCTATGTTCATGATTAGAAACATGCTTGTAATCAAAATGAACACTAGAATACTGAGACTTGTTATACCTTTCCTAGTTATCTCTGGTTCAATTATGGCAATGAGAGCTTGCCTTAGTTCTTTCACTACAATATGAGTTGTCATGGGATGATGGTGAAGTGTTCCCATCATTCTCTTTCCTCGATGGTCTCAACAATGTCTCAGAAGCTTTTGACACCTGTGAGCATTCTCCTCTAGTGTATCCCAAACCTAAAAATCAAGATCTTTGCACAACCTCTATTGGCTGAGTCATGCCTTGGCCATTAACACCAAGTCCTACTCCTTTGTACCCCATCTTGGTAAGGAGTATCATGCCAGTTCCTGTAATGGGTACTTCCACATTTCGAACAAAAATAACAGCATGTGAAGACGAAACTGAAGAATGATCACAACTATTTACCTCAACTATCAATTTTGAAACAGGTGACGAGGGCTTCTCTAAGCCTTCGTTTCACTTCAACTCCTCCAAGGCCTCTTCTGTGGCTCATATTTGAAGATGTTGTCTCTGCTTATCCTCTTTCTCTTCTTGTATATGCCTCCTTAATTCAACATCCTTTTCTTGAAGGTTATGTTTGTTACACCTCAATTCTTCTTCTACTTGCAATTTAAGCTGCAATCTCTGCTTCTCTTCTTTCTATTCTCATAGAAGTCTCTTCAATTAAATGTTATATGTTTAAAGGATTTGGTTGATCTTCTCATTCGAATGACGAGAAGACAATGAGGGTGATGAATTTTCATCAGAAGATGTGGATGGAACATTGTTCCTTTCTCCTTGTTTCTCTTGTTTCTCATAAACTTCATAAATCATGTCCAACATTTTGGACATCCTTAGCATGGCGTTGTACATATATTTTTCATCCTCCATTGCTACACATTCAATCATTCACACTCACAATTCACATCAGTGAGAAGACTGCTCTGATACTAATCTTGATCCAGGTTCCTTCAGCTACTGGAATTATCCATGATATTTTACTTATGTGACGTTGTTATAATCGCATTTAAAATAATATACAATAACACATGTGCATGATTAAACAAGAGGAAAAATGAAGACAATTATAAACTCAAAAAAACAAGTATCCTGGCCCGGTGCGGGCTACGTCTTTGGGCTCGATGTCAAGATAGTAGAGGCCGCTTCATATAATGCTTGAAGTGATGATGTACATGGAAGACTCTTTGTCATAACGAGGTCATATGCCCTCAAACAAAGTGGATTGTCTCTCCACAAGATGTTCCACTTACATGAACTCTCACTCAAGAAGAGCTTCCTTTAGCATGACAAAATAATACAAGATCTCACACAATGTGGCAACAAGTATCCCCTTAACATAGCTACACATGGATCTCAACAACATTACATAACATGAAAATCTAAAGAGATCTCACATAATGTGGCAATAATGATCCGTCGACATAGTATCAAACAAGGATCTCAAGAATAATAAATCATCTCAGCAATAGTGAAAGGAAACATAATATGACTGCTTCATGTACCTTCACTTCTGAAGTTGGCCGAAAAATGAAAGGTTCAACTACAAAAGCTGGCTGCACCACTGAATTTCTGGTGTCAATTAGTGTAAAATATACTATCCATTCGTCAAATTTTGAGACTGTCAAAATCCGGGCCTCTGGAATCCATGATTCTTCAAAGATGCTTCACTGTGGGGTGCCTAAAAATTTTCTACTCAGATGGTGAATTTGACTTCACCATTGCGTTCCTTGCAAAATTTCATGAAATTTGACTATAAACTTGACATCATTATGATAAAGTGAAATTTTACCTCCTGGGGAAAATTCTACAAGTTCAGGGTTCCACACCCTCTTTTCCTGAGCAAGGTTCTGCCTCTTAGAACTGCATCATGGTTCTGCTCTCTGGGCATGGTTCCTCTATCAAAATTTCTCTCCTACTCTCTGTCTCCAATCTTCTTCCTCCGTGTTCCTTCGTTGGGGTCTAATGACAAATGAGGAGGTTCATATAATGTTTGGCAATGGATATTTCAATGAGAGGTTGATGCACATCTGCCATAGGGACTACACTAAATTCAATAAACAAAACAAACAACACAAATTTGCACTATAATTATGCTCATAAAATTCTCTCAAGTAATTAATTAAAGAAAAATAATATTTACAGGAGAATCATGGACTATTCATGATTTCTAATTCCTCACACTTACTCACATTCTTCTACCTCTACATCATGCCTCATAGGCTCGCCTATTTATACAAATGGATTAGAACCCAAGGTAGGTTCTAGATCCATAAACTAAATCTAAAAATATCTCTCCTAATCCCTAAAATCTCTCATATAATATCTAAAATCTCTCTTTCAATCCCTTATCCTTAACTAATCAATGATCTTTTCAAGCTTCCATAATCCTCTCAAATCTTCTCCTATCTACAATAATTCCAATTCTCTCCTAAAAACCATAGGAAAATACATTAATTAACTAAATCCTAACTTACAAAGTAACTGATTTAGTAATTGCTAACCCAGGGTAGATGCTCCTACATCAGAGGCCCATTGGGCCATTGGTGGCAATCTATTCTTGGTGGGTGGAGGTCCCAGGGTCAAACCCGCAGGCCTCCCCCACATAGCATATTGTTAAGTTTTTTTGTTTATTTATAATGGTTGGCGGTTTTTTTATTGGTTTCCGTAGTTTTCGTATGCCATGATTTGTTGATTTATCAACCGTTTTGAGTGGTTACAATGTGGTCCATTGTGAGGGTGCCCGGGAGGCGGGTCAGCCAGGTGGCTGGACGGGTTTTAGTGCTGCCACCCTTGGTACATATAACGTGTGGCAGCGTTGTGGTGTGTGGGGGCGGGTCCGCCGGTGGCGACCCACCTGCCACTAAATTTGATATATGTATAAAAACCATGGTCAGGGGTGGTGGGGTTTGACCGCTTGCCAACCATTATACAATATTTCCAATACATTTCGGTTGGGGTGGGTGGGTTCGGCAGGCTCGACCCGCCCCATTTTTAATAATTTTTTTGTTCTTTTAAAACAAATGATTATTTTTGTTTTTGTAGAAAATAAGGGTCATTGGGAAAATTAAAGAGGCCATAATTTCACCCTTCTCGTTGGTTGGACTCCATGCATCGGGTCTCGGTCAAATTGTAGGACCATTAATCCTTGCCCACATACCCACTTTGACCAGAAATTTGACCAAATCTAACACATTCATACGATCTCGAATTAGAGTTCTGTTTGCACCGTTGGAATCAGGGCGACGAGCACTTCGATCTGGACATGGTTTGAGAGAAATATGACCACTTTGAATTTTGACATATTCTGAATCCTCTTGGACTTCTGAGTGACTTTGGAGCCACCTGGACCACTGAGCGGTGAATTTTTGTGCTACTTAGTTTGGGTCATATTGCTTGATGGGAATAATGGGAAAGTTTAGGTATTGTATCTGGTTAATTTCAAGCCCAACATGCTTGAAATTATCCAAATCATATACTCCACAGTGAATAGGGAAAAATGACCAGACATATTTTTTTGCTTCTTTAAGGGCTTTAGTTAGGCCATTTCCCATAGTTTGATAGGAAAATTATTGGGCCAAAAGCTTGTAAGGGGCATAAATCAGGAGAACATGTGGTCTAACCAGACTACCAAAAACCCTAACATAAGTAAACGACTCTTCCCCGAACCACTTGCCTATGATTGTAAAATCATCCCTAGCTTCATAAGATAACCTAGGGGCTTTTTCACCAAAGGCATCTTGGTATAAAGGTAACATGACTCCATGACATATTTTATAGAAATGGGGTTGGAAATTACACTCCCATAAGACTTTATGATAGATGTAGATAGGAACAGGGTCTTCTAGGGTCCATTTCCATCCCATGGATGGAAAATCAAAGGTAAAGAAAATAAAATCAATTATATATGCGCTCATATAAAAAGGGGGCATTGTCTTGGTACAGACTTTTCGCTCTCTTCTGGAGGCTAGGATTTGGGAAGCTATGTTATTTGATAGGATAGTTTCCTAATCAATTATATTGGAGTCTAGTAAAACATCAATTAAAGGGACCCATTCAATTGTAAAATTCTATTTATTTGGATATCCAAACAATCTACACATCATACCAGCAATATAGCAACCAGGACCAATGAGAGAAGATATGGAGTACATACCCTTTTCATTGTGGTTGTGTTTGTTTGGATCTTATCTCCATTATCTTATTGGCTCTGACTCAACTTTGTTTTCATCTGAAAACTTATGAAGGAAATTCTTATCATATGTATTTTGTGGGTCTGGCAGATGATACATTTTCTTTAAGTCTTCAGCTCTGAAAGACCCAATTATTGTCTGTCTTGAGGTTAGGAAGGTCCTTTATGAAATATTCAAATTATCAATAATCCACTTAACCATATCAGTGTAGGGTAGAATATTAGGCTGAGAAACAATTCGATGAAGGAAGAAATTAGTGATGTTAGCATAATTAATTTTAGAATATGATGAGGAGTCGTCAACCGTGGCTACCCTTTTGATCACTTTGGGTTCTTCATCTTCAAACACTTTGTACATGGCTTCCCAAGATGAGCTTTCAGAATTTGTGGTGCATTTTGTATTAGAGAACAATGGGGGCATATCATTTATCTCTGGAGTAGGCGGAGCCACCTGTGGTGGAACCACATGCCTTTTATTCTTCTTGGTAGATTTCGTTCAAGTTTTTCTTGTCAGGACTAGCCTGCAAAAGAGAGAGAGAGAATGAAGAACAAATACTTGGAATGCGAGAGAATTATGACAAAATGATAAAGTGATATCAGATATATGTTTTGAATGAAAAAAAATATCGAAACATAAGTGAAGGTGATCAAATCGTTTGCATTATTGAGAACATCAATAACGTTACACTTTAATCAGTAATGAAAACATGCGTTCACATGGTCTAATAGACAGCTTAGCACCCAATTGGATATTTTGCATCACGAGTTTTCTTAAGTGCACAAATTATAAATTGCGATATTAACCTTTTGTCGATATGTGATTGAGTTTCATTATAGCTAGAAGCTAATGAAAAATAAGCATGTCTCATAGTCTTATCGCATTAGAAGATCTTAAGATCAAGCTTGTTTCAAGTTTCGCGATGTGATATAAGTATCGTGGTCATAAAGTTTGAGAGATAGGCATGTGCGACGTAGTGATTACGATATATCACATCGGGGAATTGGAGTGGATAGAACAAATGAAACGTCAATATCAATTTTGCGATAGCAGGGATGCAATAGGTGATGTGGCATATTGGTGGGACCGAGTGTGGATTTTATTGTGTGCATATGCGTTTTACTTCGTTATAGGATTTTAAGACTTCAACATATTTTCCTTTTGAGTGAGGCAAGTTGCATTGAAATTTTTTATTATAGGGCGCTTTGAGCTGTCGTTGCAACTCGCGACATGCGACATGCAATACAACTTCAATAAATTTTGTTTAAATCCCTTTAGCCAATAGAACTAAGGCTTAAGTTCAGATAAAAATTTTTTTTGTTCTTTTGAGTAAAGTGACTTGTTTTATTGCTTTAAAAAAGTTGTGGACTAAAATTTAAAAGGGTCCCCATTATTAGTAAGTTAACTATCTAATTATAATGGGGAGTTGTTGAGTAGCACAACAGGTCCCTAGTTGAGTTTATTTTGAGTTGTAATTAATTAATTTAGTTTTTTCTGAGATAAATTCATTTTAACTAGTTCTAATGGTTGGAGGAACTAGTGGAAGGTCAAAGTGTGGAAGTGAAACTTGAACCACACTAAGTGATCAACTAGTTAACTGATAAATCAACCATAAATAACTCATGCATGTGTGAACTGAGAGTTTCCTTGTTGAAATTGGAGTTCAAGGGCAGTGTAATATCATTTGTATAATCATCCAAATTGTACAGGTGGTTCATGCAGTTAGAGGAAGGCCCTATGATGGATTGTGCAATATTGGATGGGGATTTACCTAATTAATGGGGGGCTAATTCCCAGGCTTGAGAAAAGCATTGCAATCTTCTCATATTTTCTAACTAATGCAATATACAGATAAAGGGGTTTTTAGCTATGGCTTTCCCTAGGAAATCATTATGTCATGTGTCGATTGAATTCTTTCTCTTGTATGCTTCATGATTTCGTGATCATTTAAATTGGTTTCTCAATTGGTAGAGTAGATTCAAGTCTATTTTTTTAGAAAATCACAATTAGCAGTTTGAATTTACATGGAATTTCTATAAAGAAACACTTGCAAAAGATATATCAAGTACAAATGACACTTGTAAGGGCAAGAGAAATCAAAAGCGACACTTGTGAAAGTGAAAGCGACAGTTAATAAACTCACCTGAAATATGGGGCATTTGTAACCATGAGTGAGAGAATGCTCCTTGTGATCGAAAAGTGAAAAGAGCTTAAAAGCGAAAGATGAATATGAAATGAGCTTTGGACTGGACTCTTTATATAAGTAGATTAGACATGCAATTAGGATTAGGATTTGTGAGTGCACTTAGTGTATGTCAGGAATCGAATGAGATGACTGCCACTAAGAGGTGTGATAATAATAACTTGAATAAGTGTGCTCTCACTATCAAAATGACATATGCAAGACCTGTAAGCAGAGGACGCCCTTACCAATGTCACTTGGAACTATGTAATCTCTATGAGTAAGGAATTGTGAAATCATTGAGAGAAAGAACTGCGCAGTGACTATTAGCAAGGATTGTGCAGTGACTGTGAGCAAGGATTGCACAATGAATTTGAGCAAGGATTGCACAATGAATTTGAGCAAGCATTGCACAATGACTATGAGTAAGGATTACACAGTGACTGTGACTGGAAACTATGTAATGGCTGTCAACAAGGGATACATAGTTATTGTCAGCAAGAAGTGCATAGTCACAATCAACAAGAAGTGTTCAGTGATTTCTAGTAAGAAGTAATCTCTACTGACATTAAGTGCGCAACACCATCACTCTGAAGTGCGCTTTGCCTATCTTGGAAAGTGTGCTCTTATGAAAGCATCAATAGTTAAGCATGCAAAGGAAAGTCACTTCGACACTTAGAATTCCTAAAGGAAGACTTGAACACTTAAACAACTTGACTAGGTATCATATTACTAGGTTGAAACAAAGGATGTCATGATCATAAGGAGACTCTAAAGTTTGAATGCATGCAAAATTTTGAGGGTGTTGTAGTAGTGACAACACTTGGAGACACACTAGAATAATCTCGACTTATATTTTTAGGTCTAACATTAAAAACAAGGTATAGCCGTATGGAAGTATTGTCTCATCCTATTGATCAACCTATCTTCCTTACTTAGCCTGGTTATATATGTAGTCTCTTCTATTCCTCTTGTTGGCTGAATACATTTCACAAGACTAGTCAAACTTCAGTGGTTTTTATTAGGGAGTAGTATTATGTGGGTTCACCAGTTTATTATATTTAGAGTTTTAGTATCATCTTTATTGTTTCTCCACTACTAAGAGGCTTGTTCAATGCCCCGACGGAGTCACTTCAAGGAATCAAGTAATCACAAGAATTTCTTCACTGTCAGCGAGTCTATTCAGTACCTCGAAGAAGTTGCTTGCTTCACCTCTTTGTAAAAGAATCCTTTCTCTTCTTCCACCCTCTTTTTATTTTATTACTTTATGCTCATTGGAATTTTATTGATTTTAATTTATCCAATGTGGAAGAGGGATCCCGACTTATTTAAGGAGCAAGATATGTTGTTCCTTGTTTTGCAGAGACTCTTATATATACACCTCTGAAATTAGTATGCTCATTTAAGTTTTACTCCTTTCCCTTCTCTACTCGACTAAGCTAACATGTTAAAAAAAATCAATATAAATGGTTGATTCAAGGAACAAATATCCTACAATAGATGTAGGAATCGTAATTCTTCTTGAGCTTTCACTAAGGATGGAACATATTCTCTGTACATGCATCATTGACCTTAAAATATATTTAGGCCCAAACAAATAAGTATACCAAAGATAAGTCGAACATTGCTATTTGTCACAGTTTCCCTTTTGAATTTTTCTACATTACTGTAGAACCAAATAGGATAACTTTCATACATGGAATTATTAAAACAAAACGTGAAAAAAGACACAAAAGAAAGGGAAATAACATAAAAGACAAAAAATAGTAAAGGAAAGTAAATACTAGTAAAGGGAATGCAAAGAAACTAACACAAAGAGGAAAGAGAATGCAAGGAAAATTATTGTAATGCGATGCAAAATTTACTAGAATGAAACTAAACAAAAGGACAAGATTAAACCTAAACCCTAATTTATCTAAACTAGAAGGTTAGTATCATGTGAAATCAAATTTTCAAAGTAGCCATTTAATTTTTCCCTACCTGCAAGAAGAGATATATAAGAGATTATCGACAATATGAAATAATGTGCAAAAATAAAGATGACAACTTGAATACCTTGCACAATAAATTGAAGGTCTTGCCTATTGGAAGAAAGATGTGCCATAAGAACTTGTTTTAACTTGTCTGTAACTTTACCTTGTTGATTAGAACAATGATCATACGAACCTTGAAGGATGCTCGTGAATGTACATTCATTCATGTTTTTGGTCTCAACAAAACTCAAGATAGATTAAAACATATTATTAACATCAGAGATTTCCAAGTAAGATTCCTCTAGCTAATCATAGATGCGATCATGATATACGAAAAACCAATTTGAAAACCCTGAAATTCTTGGAATAATGAGCTTTCAATCAACCCAATCGAGTCATGGGGAGAATATTTTCAAGAAAACATAACCTTATCTCGTTTAGAGACCTTGTCAAGACCATGATGAACTAACATAACTATCAACAAAAGTTGAAGTGCCTCAACTATCCGACAAGTATCTGAATAGTGAAATGATGAATTATAAATATCAAATGACGTGAAACAACTATCATTAGATGTACTTATGGGAAAATTGTTAATTGCGTGTTAGTTATTAGAACATGTGTTATGATTATATTGGTGGATTGGCATATAATATTCTTGATTCTACATTGGTTCCCTTTGTATCTGATTACATACTAGATCAACAATATTAGAGCTTGGAGAATTAAAAAAAATGTTGACATCATAAATACAGGACACCAATTAGGATACCAAGCTGAAAAAAGATTATAATCATGTGTCAAATCGAATCCAATATTCATATCATCAATGATGGTTTTGATCCGCTAAATGACTCAAGAATTTACCAACCTCGAAAAGGATGGATTATACAAGATAAAATATGACTAGCTACAAAACATAGACAAGAAGAGTAAGGAGTTGATTGCTCACAGAAGAAGTTTACAAGAGGGAATATTTTAGTCAAAGATAATTTTGTCTCGATAATCAGATTGTTAGGATTCAAAGTTGTGTACATCCGAGAAAGATATGGATTCCAAGCCTAGGTTAAATACACGGGATTTTCATAAAGAAGAATTCTCCAAGCATGAAACTTTCACTCGATTAGAAACATTATCTTGAGGGCTAAAAGAATCAATTTGAAAACAATAAAAAACCTTCAAGAGTGAGCTTACATGTAGTGAAACAACGTTTAAAAAATAATTATGTGAGAACATTTGAATCTGACCTAGTTTGGGGACCTCATTAGTGTTGCGAGGACTTGACATAACCATCAATGAGAGCTAAAGTTCCTAGACTTCCTAACGAATCCATGAAATTTTAAATTTTGAATGATAAAAAATTGAGGGCATGGTCAGATCCACATTTGTGTGAAGACAATTGTCACCAATTGTTTGAGAAATATCATTATGAATTAGATGGAAGCTATTGGAATCAGCTGTTTCATCGGATGTCTCAGCATCACTAAATAGATTAACCAAATTATACGAAAGATGCTCAAGGACTATCACATCTTCTTCTTCATCATGTGAAACCTTATCACCTAATTGTGTCAACTTTTAATTCGATTCATTAGATTATGAGTTTGAAGAACATGGGATATTTTCATCATTATTTATTTAATTACATGCATCATGACACAAAGGATGGTGAGTTGTGGTAGAAATTCTTGTGAGAAACTCTTCTATGATCAGATAAAATTCAAGATCAACTATTTTAAAATCCAAGTATTCTTGAGAAAACAAGATATATCCAATGTACTTGGGCATTCATCACCACATATGTCAGCGAAATAATTAGTGTCACGGTGATGGTTGTCCAACCCGTCATCTTAGTAAAGAGATTCAATTTCATTCAACTGATTGCCAAGATAAAAATATCCTTGATCAACCAATAACTTAGAAACATAATATTGACATAGAGGAATTTGAAATAGGGAATAAATATGGAAAAGGTCTTCACTCTTTTACTCCTCTACATGTACAATGTAACTACCTTATACCTAATCACCATTTGAGCCGGTAACATGTGAATTAAGAGTATCTGAAGTGAATGGTGATGGAGTAGATTGATAAAATGAATAAAGGTGCAATGGGTCATGATATGTAAATAATAGAGGATGAAAAGTATCTCTTGAAGAAACAATACTTTTGATTGCGATAAATTCTAGATTTGAATTATGCACATTAATGTCACCTCGAGGAATCAAGGGGTCAATGTTCACTGGAGGCTCGAAGGATTTATAAGAACATTCAAAATTTTCTTGGATAAAGTCTTGACCATGGGAAGAAATTGAAGGTGGGATAAGTGGATCAACAATTTGATTTCTATATTTCCCAACTTCAACAACAACACCAAAGACCACCCTGTATGGAAATGAAAAGGGAGAAGGAGAAGGGACAAAAAGGGTAACATGTTCCTCCTTTGGGATTTGAGGTGTCTCATGATAAATATAAGTTGGAAAAGAAATATAAACTAGGGATTCCAGTTTAAATTGTTTCAAGGAGATTAGGACCAAACCCTGCAACTTCTCACTCATAAAATCCCAATCCACATCTTCTTTGGAAAATTCATAGCAAAGGTGAAGAAATTGATCAAGAAAATTGTCTAATGATTCATTAAGTTTTATTTTAAGTTGATTGATTCTATTATATACATATTGATAATCATACCCATCAAAAGCTTCATGAAGCTCCTTATGAAGTTTCTCAAATGAATGAATAGAAGCAACTGATAATGTATGACACCAATGCTTGACATGACCTTCAAGTGTGAGGGTGAATAGTTTGGCCATGAAATCCTTACAACGTATTCCATTAGGAATATAGAAATGAAATATTGAATCATATTTACAAGGACAATTAGTTCATCCTCGCCATCAATCTTAAATTGAAACAGGTAATGATAATTTCCGCACGGATTGTAAGATCAAGTTCTTTGGAAAAACATCCCTAGATTATGATTTGGGGATGTGCCATTTTAGGATGAAGATTCAAAACAAACTCAATGGGCTCAACGTTTCATCTAGCCCTCCTTCTAGTGCCACTTGTTTACAGTGCTATAAGTCTACCAACACATGGGGTCTCCTCAATATAAATTTCCAACTAGACCTCACACTGCTTGGAGTAGAAGCCCCATATGGATAATAGGCCTGACTGCCATAACTAAAATATTTTCCTTGGCTACAATAAAAAAACATAACAAAATATGCAAACCACCTTTGAAATGAGCAATTTGACACTGTGAATCATACAATTGTAATGTATATAAGGTACTTTCATGGAAGAGAAAGAAAGAGTGAGCCTATAGAATAAAAGTAATATTACTATCGTAAAAGATACACACAAGAGATTTTAAAGAAATATTGGTTGACCTGCAAAGTAGTTCACAAGATAACAATGATCATAAAATTAAGTAACAACACACATTCAACAAGATGCATACCAAAGACAAAAAAATAGTTCATTTTATTTGTGTGTATGAACACAAAACATATAACACAAACATTAAAAGGATATACTTTCAACATCCATGATACATCTATGAAAGTGTGTCATCTCTTAGAGCTTCTGATCTTAAGTGAAAGTTCCAAGACACAAAATTACAATGATGCAACACTATCACCAATAGTGGAATATTAAGTCACCACTTGCTCCTGTTGAGATTGCAACAAGATGATGGGCTTAGTGGAAAGAAGTCGCCTTCACTAAGTGGGCCCGCAGGCTATTTTTGGCGCACAGTCTATTTTTAGACATGTAGATCATATTATATGAGTTGCAGGATGCTATTTGTGGATGGTTGGTCAAGTTGGAAAAATAGATGGACTTATATTTTTAGACATATTGGGCAGAATCTATTTTTAGATTGCCAGTCTAAAAATAGATATGTCGAATATTATTAGCTCTTAATAATATTTGGACTATAAACATTATCTTATTCTCTTGGAGCACTTCAGTTAAGTGCACAGATGTGGCACATGAGCTGACAGAAGGAATTACGCTATTCCTGAGGGTTAAGTGGAGCTATTGCATGGAGACTTCAGTTAGAACTCATGTGACATAGTTTGGTGGAGTTATTGAGGTAGTTGGTGGAGTTGTGTTCAGTTTAACTTAGTTAAACATAGTTGAGCTAGTTGTATCTAGTCTAACTGATTGATACACTAGTGAGAGTGGTGTGAATTAATTATTAATTAATTCACTAATTATTAACTCATTAATCAACTAAAGAATACATCGGTTAACTACAGTGCATGGACAGTTTCAGTGGAGACCAGTGAAGAGGTAGGTGAAAGAGCAGTGTGACTATCAGTTGTGACTATATTGTTGCATGATTTGCAACAACCAGTGATTGGAGATGCCAATGAGGATTGCGTGAGCAAGGCTGGACCAATTCAAGTTCATTCAGAGCCATTCTTCAGCAGTGATTGCGCAGTAGAGGCA
This sequence comes from Pinus albicaulis, assembly GCA_034641835.2. NCBI lineage: Eukaryota > Viridiplantae > Streptophyta > Pinopsida > Pinales > Pinaceae > Pinus > Pinus albicaulis. The sequence continues at coordinate 789,543,687 of CM076575.1, read as the reverse complement.
GGCTAGCAGGTGGCAGAGATTGGAGCATGTGTTTTGCTAGATCAGACCTGATTAGTGTGTAGCAATTGGAGATTGTACTGAGAGCTTGTGAGGAGATTTGTATAATGATTGTTACATGATCTCTATGACATATAATATACAGATAGTTGGGGGTTTTCAGCTTTAAGCTTTCCCATTACATACTGTGTTCATATGTGTGATTGTTTATGGTTTTAATGTGTGCATGCAATTGATTTTATTTCTGCATGTGATGATCAATGGTAGAAGAGATTATGTATTGTGCATGAATATAAAATAGTGTGTGATCAGGAGAATCTTGGTGGATAACATATCAGTTATTCAAATTTCTACATGGTATCAGAGCGATATTGATCATTGGAGCAATTGCAAAACATTGAAGCGGTTGAGTTTTGAGCTGGTGGAATTTGAATTTGCAGTAGTGTTTTCTTGGTGTCGAAGTTGAGATGTCTTTCAAAGGATTGTGATTGGAGTATGCCCTTGAGGGTAGCTTGAATTATATTGCATGGAAGGATATAATGGAGGCGGTGCTGGATGACAATGTGTTGAAGGAGTTCATAGATGTAGAAATTCCAAAACCTGCTTCTAGCGATGCTGCCGCACTTGACGCATGACAAAAGAAGACAACAAAGTGTCGAAGAATTTTGTTGGAAGGTGTGAAGGATCACATAGTGTCCAAACTTCATGGTAAGGCTTCTCCATTCTTGATGTGGAAAGTGTTAACAGACTTATTCCAAAGCAAGAGCGACCAGAGGAAGTTGGCGCTCAAGGATAAACTCAGGAACATAAAAATGGAGAAAGGTGACAATATGCCCAAGTACCTCACAAAGTTCATCCAATGCAGGGATGAGCTGGGAAGTGTGGGGGTGACTATAGATGATGAGGACTTGGTGAGCTTGGCTCTCCTTGGGCTTCTAAAGATTTGGCATTCCTATCAGGACTCTGTCAATGGTCGGGAGAAATTTCAGGATGGGAGCGACTTTGGTCGGATCTTGTGCAAGAGGAGATAAGGCAAAGTACCGAGGGATGGATCTTCATCAAAGAGCCCGGATGAGAAAATTGCGCTGGGCCCTTGACGGAAGGAAGAGCAAGAAGAATGCTTCTCCAATCCCAGGGTCGAAAAGCGAAAGCGGGGACATGTCCAGGCAGTAGCACCACTATCACTACTTAGGACATTACGCCACTAATTGTCCACGAGAAGAAGAAAAATAAGCGAGCTGCAGTCCCACCTGGAGGGCCTTAGCCTCGCAGTTTAGCTAGTTTTTCGGCTGATGCTTGTCTTGGTCTCAAGTATTATGGAGTTCCCGATGTGGTTTTCTTGTGGTGGTGCGTCTTTTCATATAATAGGAGACAGATGGCCAGGTGATCAACGGATGAGAAAGATCTTAGAGTGCACATCAAGATGGGCGATGATGGTAGATACGGTGCGACCAATATCGGTACCATTTCCTTTGAGAGGGAGTCTGGTAAACCCTTCGTATTGAAGGAAGTGATGCATGTTCCAGGATTGAAGAAGAATCTGATCTCGGTGGCCATGTTAGAAGACAAGGGATATGATGTTGTCTTTAGCGAGGGAAAGGCTTTCCTGCGCAGTAAAGCAACTGGTGAAACCCAGAGGATAGGGGTTCGAGTTAAGAACCTTTATCAATTGCAGGTAGATGACTGCGCAGCAATGGTAGGCAAGATAGAAGGAGTGGTGAGCCGAGATGAGGGCGAGTTGTGGCACAGGAGATTAGGTCACCTTCACCATGAAGCTTTGAAGATACTGCAGCAGATTTCTACTGGGCTTCCTTAGGGTACTCTTGCGCAGTCAGATTAGTGCAAGGGATGTACCTTGGGGAAATTTGTGAAAGCCACCTTTCACAAGAAGGATAGTCGTGCCACGACGATCCTTGAGAGAATTCACAAAGATGTGTGTGGACCTTTATCAGTAGCTTCGATAGCAAAGCACAGGTACTATGTGATATTTGTTGATGATTTTTCTCGAAAGTGCTGGATCTTCTTCATGTAGAAGAAGAGCGAGACATACTCAAAGTTCTGTGAGTTCAAGGCACTGGTTGAGAAAGAATCGGGGAAGCAGGTGAAGGCTCTTAGGAGCGACAATGGTGGTGAATTCATCTCCGGCGAATTCAAGGACTTTTACGATGCGAGAGGAATTGAAGAAAGCTCATAGCACCTCAATAACCCACAGCAGATGGGGTCTGTGGCGAGAGAATAGAATGATCGTGGAGTCTTGCCTGATTTCAGTTACTGATGAAGGGCCTTCACTCCAACTTGTAGATAAGGCATGCAATACGTACTCTGAAATAAGATTGTCCTCACAGGATACTTGGCATGAGTACACCCGAGGAGGCGTTTTCTGGTAAGAAGCCTGATATTTCCCATTTGAGGAATTTTGGTTCACCTGTTTACATTCATGTGACAAAGGATGCCAGGAAGAAGCTGGAGCTGACTGCAGAGGTTGGGATATTTGTGGGGTACACTGATACGCCCCACAACTATCATGTGTATTTTCTAGACAGTCGCAAGACTGTTGTGCGACAGGATATCAAATTTCATGAGGAGAAAGACATGAAGTGTTCACTTGAGAGGGAGCCACACTTGCATGCAGATGAGGAGCTATTAGTTCCTAAGGCTGAGTCTCAGGATTTGGATCAGCCAAAGGATGAGATTCATGGAGTGGAAGAAACCACTCATGCAGCGCCAACCATCAGAGGGTGGAAGCGCACTACAGAAGCTGAGCGACTGGCTCAAGATGCAGAGAAGATTGTAGGAGCACCTACATCACAGCGCAGACAGAGACAGTCACATGACCGGTATACTAGATACATGGCTCTTATGAGCAAGTGTATCGTGACAGAGCCATCCTCTTTCGAGGAATATGTAGAGGATCCCGCATGGGTAGATTCCATGGTGGAAGAGTATGATTCGATTGTCAGAAACAGTGCATGGGAGATTGTCCCAAGGTCGGAAGGGAAATCAGTGGTGGGTTCGAGATGGATCTACAAAGTGAAGCAAGCAGCTGACGAGAGTGTGGAGAAGTTGGTGGCATGTGTTGTTGCCAAGGCTTCTCACGAGATTGAGGGATCAATTATGAGGGAAACCTTTTTGTATACAGGTATTCTTCCATACAGACGATTCTTGCTCTCTCAGCGCAGATGGGGTGGCACATTCATCAGATGGATGTGAATACTGCGTTCCTCAATGGAGTGATTGAGGAGGAGGTGTACATAGAGAAGCCCGAAGGTTTCGATATCTTCAGCAGCGAGTCGCATGTGTGCAGGCTCAAGAGAGCGCTGTATGGGTTGAAACAAGCACCTCATGCGTGGTATACACGGATAGACAGTTATTTTATTGGACTTGGATTCTCCAAGAGTGAGGCGGATCTGAACCTATACCAGATTGTGGTGGAGGGTAAGTTGCTTATCATTGTACTTTATGTAGATGATTTGATATTGACCGGTGATGAACAGTTGATACTCTCATGCAAGTCTGATCTTGTAAAAGATTTTGAGATGAAGGACTTGGGCCTCCTTCATTATTTCCTGGGATTGAAAATTTGGCAGCGCAGTGATGGACTGTTTGTGTCTCAAGGCAACTATGCCTGGGACATACTGGAGAATTTCAACATGCATGGCTGCAAGCCTATCGACACTCCTCTTCCTGGTGGATGGAGGAAAGAGGATGCTACATGGGTAGAGGTAGTGGATGCCACTGTTTACCGACAATTGGTGGGGTCGCTCATGTATTTGGTCAATACACGACGCGACATATGCTATGCTGTTAACCAGCTTTCACAAGCTATGGTTAAGCCTACCAAGCTCTACTGGAAGGCAGGTAAGCATGTATTGAGATATCTCAGAGGCACATCGGGATATGGATTATGGTACAGACAGTCAGATGAGGTGAAGCTGTGTGGCTTCACGGATGCAGATTGGGTAGGGAGTCCAACGGACAGAAAGAGCACATATGGAGGGATTTTCAGTATCAGGTCGACAACAGTTTCTTGGTACAGCAGGAAGCAGAGATCCGTGGCACTCAGTTTAGTAGAGGCCAAGTATATGGCAACGAGTTTGGCTGCATGCGAGGCTATATGGATGAGGAAGATCCTGTTCGGGTTGTTCGGTTCACACTTAGATCCTATTGTGATATATTGTGATAATCAGAGTTGCATCAAACTCTCAGTTAATCCAGTATTTCATGATATATCTAAACACATTGACATCCGGTATCATCATATCAGAGATTGTGTGCAGCGGAATATCATGCTACTTTCATACATTCCCACGGAGGATTAGGATGCTGATATCTTGACGAAGGCGCTCACCAGGAGAAAATTTGAATACCACAGAGGCAGGATAGGGGTGGCAGATAATCCTTATCTTGTTGAGAGGGAGTGTTGAGATTGCAGCAAGATGATGAGCTTAGTGGAAAGAAGTCGCCTTCACTAAGTGGGCCCGCAGGCTATTTTTGGCGCAAAGTCTATTTTTAGACATATGGATCATATTCTATGAGTTGCAGGATGTTATTTGTGGATGGTTGGTCAAGTTGGAAAAATAGATGGACTTCTATTCTGTTATATTGGGTGTAATATTTTTCGTTCCGGTCTAAAAATAGATATGTGAAATATTATTAGCTCTTATGTCTTTTGACTATAAATATCTTATTCTCTTGGAGCCTTCGGTTAAGCACGAGATGTGGCACGGAGACGCATGAGAAGGAATTCATTATTCACCGAGGGTTGAGTGGAGCTATTGCATGGATAATTTAGTTAGAACTCATGCGACAGAGTTTGGTGGAGTTATTGAAGTAGTTGGTGGAGTTGTGTTCTCTTTAACTGAGTTAAACATAGTTGAGCTAGTTGTATCTAGTCTAACTGATTGATACACTAGTGAGAGTGGTGTGAATTAATTATTAATTAATTCACTAATTATAAACTCATTATTCAACTAAAGAATACATCAATTAACTTCAGTGCATGGACAGTTTCAGTGGAGACCAATGAAGAGGTAGGTGAAAAAGAGCGGTGTGACTATCGGTTATGACTATGCGTTTACATGATTTGCAACAACCGGTGATTAGATATGCCAATGAAGTTGCACGGTCAAAGGTGACCAATTCGAGTTCATTCAGAGCCATTCTTCAGCAGTGATTGCGCAGTAGAGGTAGGCTATCAGGTGGCAGAGATTGGAGCATGTGATTTGCTAGATCGGGCTTGATTAGTGTGTAACAATTGGAGATTGTATTGAGAGCTTTATGAGGAGCTTTGTATAATGATTGTTACAATGATATCTATGACATATAATATACAGATAGTTGGGGGTTTTCAGCTTTAAGCTTTCCCATAAATACTGTGTTCATATGTGTGATTGTTTATGGTTTTAATGTGCGCATGCGATTGTTTTTATTTTTGCAATTAATGATCAATGGTATAAGAGATTCTGTATTGTGCATGAAATTAAAATAGTGTGTGATTAGGAGAATCTCGGTGAATAATATATCAGTTAATCAAATATCTACAGCTCCTCCAAAGAATGATCTTCTCTCCTATGCCAAGCTGGATAAGCCAAGGTGGAAAAGTCCCTTTGCTTGAGCTATAAGGGTGTATTTATAATGAATGAGTCACCTACCTCATGACTTAAGAGCTTATATGTGCCCTTTAAGATCTTACATGACTCTTAGAATTCCTAGTGACTCTTCATGTTCCATGTGTGCCTCTTGGGATTTCACACATTTTACATTTTCTCATTTTTTGGAAATACAAAACTACATTCCACCAATGTGGAAAAATACAATGGAGTAAGATAAAATCTTGTATTCATATTTGAGAAGCCATAATTTTGTGATTGTGACATAAGACTTGATTTTAATGTATCAATTCCAAGTTCCTTTATTTGATGCTATGTCTTCAGTTCATGATTGATCTTGCGTGTACTTCATCTTCACCCTCCAAGGGTCTAGATAAGTGTTAGAACCTTCTAAGTCAACATGAGTCAGCATGAGTTGCTATATCTGTGTCTTATCTCCACAAGGGTCCTTCTTGTATCCTCTTATTACTGACCTCCTTGATCATCATCTTTCCATGATAGGATGATAGCATCTACAAATGAAGTTCACTTATGAAAAGATAACATTATTCCCAAAATAAACTACTATATATTTTTTTATCATATAAGGCTCACTGTGAAGGGACAATGCACAAGGGTTGAAGGAAGTGGGCTTCTTGGGTGCAGTGTGTAGGATCAAGAGGTAAGGAGTGAGGAGTTTTTCACTGTGATTACACAATGCACAGTGGAAAGAGAGGGAAAGTTTGCTTTCTCAACGAGAATGTGTAGTGCACAATGTTTGAGGAGAAGCGTCTAGGTGTTGCATAGTTGAGCATTGCAAGGAATGAAGATGACCCTACTTTTCACTAAAAGTGCACAATGTACAATTAAGGCAAGGCTAGTCATGACATTATGCAGAGAGCAAGTCTAGGAGACAAGAGCGACAAGTTTTGGCACCATGATTTCAAAGTGTGTAGTAACCTGTTGTGGCCAGCAACAACCCCCCTTCTTATTTAGTAGTATCACTACTACTAAATAAGTGGGGGCCCTTAGTCAAAAAATTTTAAAAATCGATTAGTGCTTGTATTTCTTTTTTTTCTAATAAAACTTACTATCATAAACTTAGGAGAATACCCCTTGAAAAATCTAAAAAGGCTTAAGTTTTATGATAAGGTAGGATAAAATCATTCCTTAAGAAATATCGCATTGCCAAAAAGGTAATGGACACCTCCTTACAAGCAGAATTCTAAGATTGCGAGATCGTGATGCAAAACTACGCACTAAAAACATTCATCGCATCGCATGCCTCAAATATCACTTACGCTGAAAAACCTCAAACCGCCGATATGCGATGGCACATATCGCAAATCACATTTCGCAGAAAATACATTAACGAATGATTGTCATATGCTACGCTCCAGTGATTTTGCGATATTGTGGTATTGCGATTTTGCGATTCCACGAGATTTTGATCTGCGATATTGCAAAGTAAATCGCAGATCGCCTTATCGCAGATCTTTAGGGCTCATTGTATGAATTTTTTTTTCCATAAACCGAGACCTCGTTATGCGCTTTAAATGTTAATCAATGAGTTAGTTGCCAATCATTAATGAAATATGGTTTTGTTCTGATCGAAGAGCCATTTCACGTAAGGTGGTATATTTTATAATCCTTCGGCATTTACAGCTTTCCCGTCACCTTTTTCTTATCATTATTCTCACCTCTTTTGTAAACTGCAGGAATGAAGAACATAGAACTATACAAAGCAGTATTCAGGATATTATGGGAAAGAAAGGCAAAGAGCTGAGTTTTGAAGACAAAGAAATGACGCCCTTGTATACAGACACCACCTGTAATAAAGATGCTGGTATTACTACTTGGGAAGGCATGTACAATCTACTTGAGAAAGAGAATCCAAAAATGATGGAGGTTACAGCTACTGCAGGCTCACATGGGTCTTCTGAGGCGTCTATTACAGAGCTAGCTTGCTCGTTCTTGCACCGGATAGCGGCGAGGCCCAAAACTCTTCCATACACGGACATGGTTAAATGGGTACTGGACAACGCTGACATCACAAACAGAAAATTTATGACTCAAGTTCAAGGACTCATTGGCTCATTCACTCCACACGATTTGAGACTCATGAGGCTGGAGATAGAAGGCTCAAGAAAAGGTAGAATAATCAAAATATTAACTAAGTTGAATTGGGATTTTTACTGGGCGTATTTGGTAAAACCACACATCCAGTGCATGACTCTCAAATTTATCATCAATTCTGCTGAGAAGATGGCGCCAGCTCTTGCCAATTCCGTTTTCACAGGAGAGCTAAAGTCGGAAGTCGGCCAGCCGACTCTTCTCAAACAAATGTTGAACGCTTGTGATTTCAAGGAACAGATACACAAATAGTTAGTTGTTAGTTTTAATTTTAGATTCAGTGTTAGTATTAATTTTGCTTTATTTTTTCCTGAAATGAGGATGGTCATTTAAACCGTATCCTACATTTTTGTAATAAATTATTTTTAGATTTATTTAGTAGTATTTAAACCCTTCTCATGCATTTAGAGAAGGGTCTTGAAATTTGTCAAAAAATTGTCCTTAGAACATGCACTTTTGTACCCTCCGAGGAGGTTTTGATGAATGAATGGAACATGATTTATTGATATCTGCATTTAATATCTACTACTGATGTTGCACTTTTGTACTCTTAGTGGATGTTGGACTAAGAAGAGATAAGTCATTATTGCTTGAAGCTCATGAGTAGAACTAGTTATAAATGGTACTTTTATCTCTTAACTATTTATGCCTTTGTGTTAAAGTGATATTCATGTTCAGTTGTTTATATATTGATGCGTGAATGTTTGAGTTATCATTTGGCACTTCTGTACGGTGATAGCTATTTATTTATGCTTAATATATGAGTAGCTTATTATGCGATATGTTTTTCACAACTGTTTCGTCTAAATTTTTATACGAAGTGGTTTATCTCCATTGAATTCTTTTCTCATAATAGTTGAATGATATTTATTACCAATTTTTATTTGAAATCATTTTAGTTCGCATAACGGAAATATTACATCCCGGGTTAGTATAGAATTAAGATATTTCTGTTTATTAGAATACAATTGCATGTTATTAGATTAGAGTTAGAATAAAATCATTTCACTTAGGAACTTTTAGAAAGGAAATATCAATTCTCAACACACACACACACATATTGGGAAACTGGTCCCATATCCCCAGTCAGACCCACTATACCAAACGGAAAAGGAACTGCTAACCAAGGTCTGGACCGGGTGGGTATCCCCCTTGTTGTCGACCCGATTTTTGGGGCTTCAACATAACCGAGGGAGAGGCTCTAAGAATTTCACAATTGGCTTCTGCAAGGGTTCAAAATTGTCTCGAATGTCCACTAGAAGTGTGCATTATGCAATACTAGGCAGGGTTGGTCAATAATTGCCCATTGGGCAAGTGTAACCAATAAAATGAAGTGATTGTGCTATGAAGTTTCTCAATGCGCAGTTGAAGGAGGTTGTCCTCTAGGATTGCATAATGCACAATTCCAGGAGGTAATAACTTCATCATTGTGGATTAACTGTGCATCGTGCATAGTATAATTGGGGTTGAGGATTGGTCATTGATTGCACAAGTTGTGAGGACAAAGAGAACTCCAAACTTGACTAAGTGTGGGATTTTTTATCACTCAGGAAAAAATGAAACATCATTTGACATAGTCTTAGAGGTTCATGTGTCAAAGGTATGGTCATAGAATTCATTTTTTTTATTACTTGGTTAAGGAAAATTTCAATTTTTTCTTATTATCTTATCCTAAGGTCCAAACCCACCCTCATTCAAGTCTTTTCATGTCACTTCAGTCATTATTTCCTGCAATATTTAATTTCCCAAGCATACAACTTCGAAAAGGTCATTTTAGCTAAGAATCCCTACTTTCGTAGCGAATTACACAGAAAAAAACACACTTTTCACTACGAAACTGCTAATACTTTCGTAGCGAAACTGCCCAGAAATGTTGAATCCTTAGTTAAACTGAGAGGGGGGGGGGTGAATCAGTTTAACACATACATCAGCTTTTTAAAATTTTCATCAACTTATTTACAACTTAATTTTATAACTAACTTTAATATGTGAATAGTCTTAATATGGTACATCAAATATTAAATTAATGAGACACCAAACTTATTATGAGAGCAAAAAACATTAAGTAGGTTGATTAGATCATATCAACACATAGGCAACATACATAGAGACATCAGATATAAGTGGAAAACCATAACGGGAGAAAACCACATCTTATTGTTGTTGTGATGCAAAGGAAAGCTCCAACTCCCTCTCACCACTATTTTTCTGCAGGCACCGACCTACAAGAGGCTCCAACCTCAGTTAGCTACAACTGACAACTATCAAGCTTCAACTTGATAGGGAACCTCCAACTTCCTCAATTTATCAAAAGAAATGTTTGCTGATTTACCTCAGATATCAGCTCTATTCTATAGCATCTCTTTCTGCTCCTCTCTTCCTTATCTTCTCTGCCTCAAATTTCCATGCTCTACATTCTCTATAATCACTCTCTCTAACCACTCTATGCATATCAATTTGATATTATATATAGAGTTCATCACATGACTGTTTTTATTCCACAAGGAATTTGGAGTGAACCATGACTCTTTGGCTTCTGCCTTCTCGTTCCTTTGTCCAACTCATTTAAAAAAGTATAACAATATGTACAAATTTCAATGTTACAGTGGGGTTTTTCTTTTCCTTCGGATACTTGCCTTTGCATCACAAACAATATAAACAATTAAAACATTTACATTTTCAGTTACAGTATATAAACTTCACTCAGCCCTTGGCTTGCTGGTTTTTTCCTTTCTGTTGCTGTCATGCAACTGTCCTGCATACCTCTGTTTACTGCAACTTTGAGCACCTGTGCATGTACAGTTGTTCACTGCAATTTTAAATCCCTTTGCTGCATACCTCTTCAATTCTGCAGTCTCTATTTACCTCTGTACATATTCTCCAAGCTCACTGTAGTTGTGTATCTGCTATATATATGCCTATTTTATAAGTTTAGCTCACCAATAAATCTCAAAGTCTCATGCATCAATTAATCATTCAAAAAGGGTCCACAATATGTCTAATTTGGGCAATCTCTGTTCATTGTGGAGGTTCTACTTCTCGGCTTCAAACTTTTAATAACCTTTGTATAGGCGCTCATATGAAGATTCATTAATATAAACTTTGACGTTAGTTAATAAAAAATCAAAATACTGTGCTCACTTCTTTAACATTAAAACTTTTCAATCACCGATGAATTCATAACACATATGTATACCTCTCCTTTTTATTCCTTTAACCCGCGCACATCATTCATATACAGTGCATATGTTTAACTTATATGGTTGGCGCCTTATTACTACATCCCTGCTCTATTAAATAATGTATGAACTATAATAGTTCCAAAACTTAAACATTTATTTTAATCCCTAGATAACCATATAACTCATTACACATAAAAGTTTGGCCCACAACATATATCAAAGCCTTTGAATTGATATCCGACGTTTTATAATATCAATATCCATAATATAGTATGGCCCCCACTTGAATGTTAAGAATCTTTATAACAGCCTTTGATTTTTGCTTTCACTAACATTTATAATTAAAATGAAAACTTTGTACCAAAACCCATTTTGTAACTTGTTAAACTCATCGTGTAATGAATATGGTGTAACCTCCAAGGTATGAACCTTGCCAACACTTCATATTACATTTATCATCATTGTACGACATTACGTCATATATTATGGTTTTGATTCGAGCCACACCTTATTAAAACTTCATATCATCGCATCAGTTGTTATAACATTAATATACGCCTCGACTAAGGTTTAAACCCCAAACAATAACCTATGTAATTGCCTCGGGCCCACAACTTAACACATATATGTGGTCGATCACAGTAGTTCATTTCCCATTCACATCCAACGGCGCATGTCTTATCGTGCTCCAACCCTCCGATCCTACGACAATCGCACGATTAAACGATATGAAATTTAACTCTCAGAAGCCATGCGATGAAATGGGGCCCAGCCTCTTAATGCACCCTTCTCATCCGACGGTGGGAGGCTTATTATGCTGTCCCTTGAGTTATCTTCCGTGCTATTTTGAGTGCGATTTTCGTTCGATGAACCTGCCTCCAGATCGGACAGCGCACGGCTATATCGCGTTCATTTCACCGTCGACAGTTAACGAATGATAGGCATGCGATGAGGGCGGTATTTCCTCGTCGACGTGGCCATTTTCCACTAGATCGCGTTGGTTTGGAGTGGTTTCACTTCTGTACAAAGGCGGTGCGATATGGGTGGGTTTGGTTTCACAAACCCACTCCGGATTGTGAACAACGTTTGACCGGGGTACCACCAGGGTTAACACAAATCTTGTTATTCGTTCCGACGGGTTGAATCTAGGTTCGAATCTTGGGACAACACTTTCAGTTCACAACAAAACGAACTTATTTCTTTGTAAGCGGGGGTTTCACCACCAGTTGAGCTCACTGTGCTGTGGGAAATTCAACACTATAGGTCACACTCTTTCAGGCACACGATTCTACTCTCGGTACCAAGGTTACTGTAATCACCTTGGTTTCTCACAGGATTCTATACAATCATAACATATTCCGTTCTAACCCAACAGGACTTCTATCATGACGAGGCGTTCTAAACAATAGGGATTAACGCTTAGGCAAGATTTCGTTCATTCTTTGGATAACCAGAGTATGGTAACAGTTCCCCTATTCTAACAGAACTCACAACTGACCTTTATACAACATACATACTCATAAGCACACTGACTATTCGTAGAGAATATAGGTTCGAATATAGATAGAGGGAATTCATGGAATTTCACATAGAGAGTGGAGGTTCACACACATTCATCTGTCAAGTCCTTAACACGGATTTAACCATACAGGTTCTTCATGCGCTCGCATCGCTGAATACACAACAGACTTTATAACAATCACAGAGTCTTATCACCCTGGTTCTCACCACTGAATGTACAGTCAGACTCTCAACCACATTTCAGAGTCCTACTCATATATGTTAATTAAGGCATTTTCACACAAGAACAATCCAACGAATGCACAGATAATGCTGGAACAGTTTCTTCATTTACACAGTGAAGTTACTTACAAAATACTGGCCAGATCTTCGCTCACTTGGCCCTTTTGCACCCCTACTCTGCCTTCTAACCCTATGTAGTTCTATACAATCTTTGCAGGTCTCCTTTGCACTATCTCTATAAATAGACTCTCCCTCTGTTCTTCTCATGCTCCCTGTAAAGACCTGCTGTCTTCCCCTTTGCCTCTACTACTGTCCTTTGTCTGTCTCTACCTCTGTTGCCTCCTTTGCCATCAATGACAATATTTCCAAAAAGAAATACACTAAGTATGCTACGAAAGGAGGTATTCTTGTCTGTCTTTTCAAACAACTGCTAGGTGTAAGTCAATGATTGAAATGGTTAGGATAGATGCCATTCGAGTCGGTTAGGGTTAAATCAAGGTACAATGGTCATGACTGAAGTCATTATTACCATTTTAAGTATGTATGAGTTATAATTATGCCATGAGTTGTCATTGAACTTTAAAACCTTTCCCAATTGATTCATTTGTTATTCTCCACTCCATGTTTTCATGTTATTGAGCTCTCAAGAGCTATTTCACTAAGCCTAAGCTGTGGCTGTCATTTTCAAAATTTTGCATGTATCACTAATCAAACGAGGTAAAGAAGACATAAAAGTACCATGGCTACAAAGAGGAAGACCAACAAAGGTGGCCACTATCTTAGATATGAGCCATCAGACATGAACCTGATAAATGAAGACCCAACAACTTCAAAAGTTTTTAGAAGGACATGGTGTTTGCAGTTTTTCCAAAGATTGCAAGGATGCCATGTACAAGTTTCTAAAGAATTTGCCCTAAATTTTAATGGGATAGCTACAAAAGTGGGAATGTTGAACCTCACTATAACTCCAGAGACTATTGCAGCAGCAACAAGAATTCCAAGAAGAGAAGAAAAACGGTTCAAAGGTTTCAAATTCAACATGTAGGAATGTAAAGAATTTATCAATCCAGAACATAGTGAGGTTGACCTTACAAATGCCATTCCAAGGAGCTACATGAAAGATAATTTCTCAAAGCTACTGCTTATCATTCAGAAATACTTCACTTGTGAAGGGAGGTATCATAAGGTTTATTCTTACCGCTTTAAGCTTCTGCTACATTTTGTTGGTAAGAAATCTTAATCTACCTTTTTATTCATACAAAATCTTAGCAAAAATTGCAAGTAAAGTTCAAGCTAAATCTGAAGTAAGTGAAACCTCACTTTTTCATCATGGTTTAATAAAGTTGTTGGTTTTAGATGAGTTAAAAAGACTAGGCAGAGACTGGTCTTCTTTTATGTTTGTCAGTGGTTTTGAAGTGGATGCCATCACCTCTAAAATAAATCCCAAACCTAGAGGTATAACATCACCTTCAGTGGCAGAACAAAGTGAACTAGTAGGGGAAGAGAAAAATGAACCAGTAATCATGGAAACAGAGCAATTGCAAAAACTTGATACACTTATTGTTTCACTTGCAAAACAAGAGCCAACTATGAGTAAACATGGCAACAAAAGGATTAAAAGAAGCCAAACAATGGCTAAGGGAAATTTAGAAGACATTCTGCATGCTATTGATATTGAAGAGACTCCCATAGTCCAAGTTGAGGATATAGATGAGGGAGGAAAGAAGCTCAAGAAAGCTAAATCAACAAAGAAGTTAGTTTTTGAAGGTGAGGATGCAGGTTTTATGTTTCAGGCTAGGAAACCCATGAAAATGCATGCTAGAAAACTCTTGGAAAGCAAAAAAGAAGTTTAGAATGTCACTGAAACTACCCAGCCATTACCAAGCATTATTGACCTTTCATCACCCGCAAAAGAAGAATCAGTCATCAAGCAAAAGAAAGGAAAGGAGAAAATTATTGAAACAATAGAGTTTGAGGTTCTTGAGGAGTAGTTGAAGTTAGAAAATAATGAAATAGCAGTATTGAAGAAAGAGGCAAGGAAACATAATGTCCAAAAAGTGCAGTTTGAGAAAATGAAAGAGATTTGGGAAGAGCAAGTTGAAAGTGTGTCAAAGACCCTAGATGATACACAACAATTAATCAAATGGACTATGCCATTGAGGAAAGAGGTGAAGCATGTTAGAAGAATGAACCTGCACTTGAAATATAGCAACAGAAACTGAAGGACCAAGTCAAAGACCTCCAAGATCAGTTAGAATTGATCCATGATGAGCTAGAGAAGAAGGGTTTAAAGATGACTGTAGTTGAGGAACCCATAGCTCAACTCATCATTAATGAAGAGGAAACACCTCAAGGCTCTTAAGTTGAGTTTGATTATTTTTTAAGAGGTTAATGGCATGTTTAAAACCAAGTTTATATAGCTGGAAGGTACCTTTTTGAAACAAGGTCAAAATATGGAAATTACACAATTTTCCACAGTTTCGTGGCATTTCCTAGGCTTTAAGCTAGGAAAACGCTATGAAAATTTTTGTAGCTATATTTTTGCCTTTAAAACCACTTTTTGTAGCTTTTAAGAGAGGAGAATGGTTATGATGAAGTGTCATGTCATGATGGACACCAAGCAAGAGCAAAGAAGCAGAAATTTTGAGTGAAGAAGTCATTTTTTGGACGTTACGAAAGCACGCTATGAAACTGCCATGTTTTCATAGCAAGCTATCTTTGAAGGGTTTTGAGCATTTTAAAAGTAGTTTTGGATAGGTGGACACATCCAACAGGTCAAGGGACCTTTCCAGCAAATATTTATGACTTGAATACCATGAAATGGAGACAACTCATCAGTTGAAGCCTTCGTTGAAGATAGGGTCACGTTTTCCTGAAAAATAGGGTTTGTTTCCATATGATGAGGCGAATATTTAATATGTCAAGTAGTGATGAGCTATGTCATAGCTTATTCGAACATGTGAAGCATTAGTTGTCAGATATGTAACTATTTCAAGAGATAAGGTAGTTTGATGTAATAAATAGGAGTTTGAGTCCTATTAGGAAAAGGACTGTTTTAGAGTAGAATTGTCATTTTCTGATTAAAATACATGTTTTTTTGTTATGTAAGGCGTCATTAGAAGAATTCGATGAATCTATCAAAGAGGTAGATCATCTCTGATGTAAGAAGGTCTATTAAAAGGCAGATTATCAAAGTTGTAAAAAGGTTGGCGATTTTTTGCACTACTGCTGCTTTATGTAATTTGACTTATATCAGTAATACAGAGGACTTCTTCTTGACAGACTTGAGATTCTCATGGAGTTTTTAATGCCTTTCTAATCTATATTTTTATGTGTACCACTTGCAGTAGATTTATTACTTAGAGTTCATATGTTTATGCTCTGACTTCCTTTATTGATGAAATGATTGTGTTGCCCTATGTTCTATGTGTGATTTGCCTTTGTTAAAAAATCTTATCTGTGTCAGCTTCCATGTCAAGAAACCTTGCCACTGAATCTACTGATTTTTTGACTCCATAAGCCCAATGGCTGCAGACCTGTATTCTTTTCAACCTACATACATCAAAATAAAGTTACTTTTCAAATAGAGTCAGCCATCTAGTTTCATAATTATCTAATATCATAAACCCCTTTGAGAGAGACCTCTCAGACTAGAGAGGCTAAGCTTCAATCACAAGATGGTTTGAAACAATTACATAGAGTTGTCTGATTAGCAGCCAATCAAGTACAATTTTGTGATAACAAGATCACTGAAAGAAGAGAGTGAGAATAAGAGCATAGAACTAGTTTTGAACATGATCACCCACTCATATACAATCAAACATATGAACAATAGATGCATAATACCCACAACCAATATGCATACAACAAAACGATAGTTAAGTGAAACCTATATCCAAGTGCGCCACTTAAGATGTACCTTTACAACACAAGTGTTGGCTGCAACCAAAAGTGCACTGTGCCATGAGAATGTGTCTAGTGCATGTTCTTATGATGGATATAATTAAATAGTGTAATAAAGTGAGTTGGAGTTTCCTCTAGAAGGTGTGCCATGGTGCTCTTAGGATAACTGAAAATAAGTGAAAGCAACTAATGGAAGAGTGGAAGCAACACATGTGAACACAAAAGAAAACATGAGCAACACATGTAAGAATCAAAACAAGAAAAAGTGACACTTGCAAAAGATAGATCAAGTAAAAACAACACTTGTAAGAGTAAGAGAAAGAAAAAGTGACACTTGCGAAAGTGAAAAGAGAAAATTGAGAAACTCATTTGGAAGATGGGGAAATTGCAACCACGAGTGAGAGAATTCTCCTTGTGCTCGAAAAGTGAAGAAATCTCAAAAGTGAATGATGAATATGAAATGAGCTTTGGAATGGACTCTTTATATAAGGAGAGCATACATGCGATTAGGATTAGGATTTGTGAGAGCACTTAGTGCATTTTGGGAAACGAGAGAGATGACTTCCACTAAGAGGTGTGACAATACTAAATTGAAGAAGTGTGCTCTCACTATAAACAAGGAGTGTGCAATCATTATTAGCAAAGGATTCCCTTGCAATGTACTGAGAATTGTGCAATCTCTATAAGTAAGAAACTATGCAATCACTAAGAGAATAACTGCATAGTGTAACAACCTCAGCTTAAAAGTTAATGTGATAAAAGTTAATAAAGGAAAAATAAGACCATGGTCAAGGGACATTTATTCTAGGTGTTTTACAGAAATCAAACCTATGGATAATTATGCTTTCCCTAAGTGTGGTGGTGCACTTATAACAACAAAAAGAAAGAAATCAGACCTTTTCCTTAAAATTAATAGATAAAGGAAAGAAAACCTACTTGTAATATGTTCACTTTTCCTCGCCTCCCTTCATTGCTTCGTCGCTCTCAATCGAATTGAACTCACTTGATTGGTACCTTCAATGGAAAATAGAAGACATAAAATGACATAAAGGTAATATGTTATATTCAAGTTACACAAATTGAATCGATTGCATTTGTAAATACACATGTAACATCATTGACACATGCATTAGGAAAGGAACACATGTCTTTATTATGAAGTAGAATGAGAAGTACAGCAAGTTGATCGATTCGATGTCACTCGCTCTAGCTTAAGTCCCATCCTCATCACACCAACATCATCATCAATCTAGCAGCATAAAATTACATGCACAATACCTCCAAGAGTTGTGATCTCACTAGCATAACTCTACTTAATACAAATTATTTCCCTCTTAAGCACTATGATTAGTGCTCTATTAATAAGTAGATGAAGGTAGTTTGACATAAATGAAACATTGACTGAATTTTCTAAAAATGGATGAAGAGGTTCCCTTGTTCATGGGAATAGGAGGACAAGAGGTTTAATGGCTCCATGGTGTCCATATTTGAAGCTATCAGATGAGGTGAAAGATGGAACAACTTTTAGAAGCCACTAGAGGTTGGGAAGATTCCCGAAATCCAATGAAAAATTTTCTCCCAATTGACCAACAGACCTTAAAGTGGGCCTATATCCTCTCCAACACGGCCTTACATGGGATTAGATGCTATGAAAAGAAGTTACTGCAGTCTAGGGGTGCGTTGATGGCTCAATGGGGTACTTCAATTGGCATCTAAGCAGTGAAAATTTCATGAAGGAAAAACATCAATGGGATGACTTGTTTAGGGCATGTAGCAACTAATTTAGAGTATGATAGACCCTAATGGATATTGATCTGTGTTTTGGGATGATGCCCAAATTGACCTGTAACAGCTACCCCCTAAAGCATGAAGTCAAAAGTGATAACGTGATTGAATGCTTTACGATGTGATGAGTAGGATTTGAAGTGGATGGTGACCTGCATCAATTACAATGCATTACATCATTATATTTTCATCTTGGACATGAATTGTTGAGGGAGTCATTCCCATAACACATAAACTATCATAACATCAGAAACTTGTCTACAGATATAGACCCATGATAGGATGACCATATGAATAATGAACACCATACAGATGATTTGGTACTACTCCTAAAATTGCAACCTAGATGGATGAAACTAGGTCTGGGGTATTATACCTCATTCACACGATCGCTTAAGTACGAATCTAACCATGCGAATATGTGATCTGAGGTCGAACATGGGAAGACACCGTCTGATTACCAACTAATGATGTAAGCCATTAACAGACGCGAGAGAAATCACCGCTGATGATAATGGATCTCAAGGTATTGCAATACATTATGCATGGTGTGAATAGATGATTTGATGTAAAACAACATACAAATTATTTTGGTCGAAGGCCTCTGATGTCAACTTGTCGCAGGAAGCGAGAAACCTGCAGTTGATGTAAGCAAGCTCCAAGCTACTGAAAGGTTGTTTCTAAGTCAACTTCCTGGATGATGAGCTGGTGTCGACAGGAAGCGACTCGTCGCAGGATGTTGTGAAACTAGCTCCAAAAATAGAAGAAAAGAGATATCAACACCTTAGAAATAAGCCACTTCGAGGGGGAAACCTTCAATACATTACATGAATGAACAATTATTGGATGCTACAAATTACAAAACCTCCTTTCTATATATAGGAGTCCATGGGGCCACAATGTAATCCTAGCCGACCTAACAATAATAATTTAAGGGCACAATAATAACAAAATGGGGGTTACAAGGGTACAACAACAATAAGGGACTATACTAGTAATATAGGGACCTAACATGCCCCTCTCCTTCAAAAAAGTGTTGTCCTCAACGCTTGAGTAGCTTTGGGTGCTTCTGTATAAAATTTTCATCCTCCCATGTAGAGTCTTCAATGGGTAAGTTCTTCCACTTGATGAGATACTCGAAATTGATATTTTGAGTAATTGTCGAGGTTGTTGTTTCGTGACCGCCGGAGTTTCCAATGATTTTTCCTTCCTCATCAAGTTAAACATGTTTTGAGCGTAAAGATTTTCCACCTATAACTTCTTTAAGCATGAAACATGGGCTTGGATGCACTCGTGAAGAGCTGAGCTCCAATTTGTATGCCATAGTACTAATCTTTTGCAACACCTTGTAAGGACCATAGTACTTTGGCGATAATTTATTATCCTTCTTAGCTTGCTTGAGGGACATTTGTTTGTATGGTTGTAGCCGTAAAAATACCTAGTCTCCTACATCAAAACTTCTGTCACTGCGATGTTGATATGCTTGTTGTTTCATTTGATTTTGTGCCAAATTCAGGTTGTCCTTTAAGAGTTGGAGAAATTCTTGTTGATGCTTGATGTGATCTTCCACTACTTGAACCTTCGAATTTTCTCTTAAAGATGATGTGATGGATGAAGGATGATATCCATAAAGTGCCATAAATGGGGTCATTTTTGCTGCAGTATGGAAAAAAGTGTTATACCACCATTCAGCTAGAGGTAACCACTTGACCCATTGTGTTTGTTTATCAGATACAAAATAACGAAGATATCCTTCCAAACATTTATTTACTATATTAGTTTGACCATCGGATTGAGGATGATAAGATGAGCTATGAGCTAATTGAGTACCCAATCAATAAAATAACTCTGTCCAAAAATTTCCGGTAAAAATGGGATCTTTGTCACTCACAATAGCCCTTGGGTTTCCATGTAGCTTTTGAATTGTGTCCATAAATGTAGTAGCAACTGTACTTCCTTTAAATGGATGAGATAATGCAAAGTGTTATATGGTAAATCTATCAATTACCACCATGATGACACTCTTTCCTTCGGACTTAGGTAGGCTTTAATGATAAAATCCATGGATATCTCCTCCGACGTTGAATTGGAATGGATAAAGGTTGCTTAGAAGACCGGGGTCTTAATTGTCTCAACTTTATTCTGCTGGCAAACCAAACATTCCGCCACAAACTTTTGAATATCAGATTTAAAGTCATCACAAAAAAATTATTTCTTCACCCTGTGGTAAGTTTTTAAAAATCCTAAGTGTCCTCCTATAGGAGAAGTGTGCAATTCCAAAAGAATCTTTTGTTTTAGTTGGGAATTCTTACAAATATATGAGCGATCTTTGTACCATAAGGAATCATTTTTCCAACTAAAAGTATCAGATGTACTAAGATCTTGCTGCAACTTTTGAATGAGTGTCCACACTTCTTCGTCCTTCTTCCATTCATCCCTTGCCTCGGTTATCCAATCGGGTTGGATAATAGATATGGCACAAAGCAATGCTTCCACGTCTTCATTCTTTCTTGAGAGTGCATCTGCAACAACATTTAGCTTCCCTTTTTTGTATATTATTTCAAAGTCATAACCCAACATCTTTGTGACCCATTTTTTTTGCTCTTCTGAAGATAGTCTTTGTTCCAAAAAGTGTTTAAGACTATCATGATCAGTTTTTACCTTGAAGTGTCTTCCCATTAGGTAAGGTCTCCATTTCTTTAGTGCATGTAGTATTGCCAAGATTTCCTTCTCATAAATAGCCTTTTGTAAATACTTTCCTTTGATTGAACAAATTTCAAAAGAAATGGGTCTTCCTTCTTGCATTAAAATAACACCAATTCCATTTCCTGAGGCATCACATTCCACAATAAAGGTTTTTGTGAAGTCTGGCGTAGCTAAGACCGGTGCTAGGCACATTTCCTCTTTAAGATGTTCAAAGGCCTTAGTTGCTTCAGGAGTCCATGAAAATGCATCTTTCTTAAATAATGTTGTTAGAGGTGCTGCTATTCTCCCATAATTCTTAACAAACTTTCGATAATACCCTGTTAACCCGAGAAATCCTCGCAACTGCTTTATGGTTGTGGGGACTTTCCATTCCTTAATGACTTTAATTTTGTTAGGGTCTACCTTAACACCCTCGTGAGATACAATATGACCCAGATATTCCACCTCTTGTACTCAAAAGAAACATTTGGATGTTTTTGCATATAATTGTTTCTCCTGCAATAGTTTGAGCACCCTGTCAACATGTTCAACATGATCCTTCCAAGACCTACTGTAGATTAGTATATCATCAAAAATACTAGCACAAATTTTCTAAGGAAGGGTTTGAAAATGGAATTCATCAACCCTTGAAATGTAGAAGGTGCATTGGTAAGGCCAAAGGCATGACCAAAAATTCATAATGACCCTCATGAGTTCGAAATGTTGTTTTTGGAATATCTTCAGTCTTCATTCTAATTTGATGATATCCTGAACGAAGATCCAACTTGGTAAAATAAATTGCTCCATGTAATTCATCCAATAATTCATCAATCACAGGAATGGGAAATTTGTCTTTAATGGTGAGCTTATTGAGCTTCCTATAATCCAGACACATGCACCATCATCCATCCTTCTTGTGTACCAATACTACAGGAGCAAAGAAAGAACTTTGGCTAGGTTGAATTATACCAACCTCTAACATTTCTGCAATCATACGTTCAATTTCGATCTTTTGGACATAAGGATATATATAAGGCCTGATGTTTGGAGGAACACTTCCTGGAATCAAATGAATAGCATGGTCATGATCATGAATAGGTGGGAGTCCTTTGGGAGTTTCAAACACCTTGGAATGATTGTCCAAGACTTTTTGGAGATCTGCAGAAATAGATGATTTTGATGTTGGAACTTCTAGTGAGCATAATTGTGCAATTACGCCTAGTTGTTCTTTCTTTAGAAGCTTTGTCATGACATTAGAGCTTATTATCTTTCCTGGCTTCCCCGCAATACCCCGTAATTCGACTTCCTTTCCTTCTGAAAAAAAATTTCAAGAAAAGTTCTTGAAAATTAAAAGCTACCGTCCCCAAAGATTGTAACCATTGTACTCCTAGTACAACAACAGCACCTCCCATAGGAATGGAAAGCATTGGACTTGTCAACACATATTCCCCCATGGTTAGCTTGATATTATGGCATTTTCCAGAGAAATTTATAGTTCCTCCATTTGCAACCATCACTTGACATTCTGGTGCTGGGTATAGGAAACAATTCACTTCCTTGGCTACCTTACAATGAATAAAATTATGGGTACTACCTGAATCAATCAACACTATTACCTTTTTCTTCTTGATATTTCCTTCTATCTTGAGAGTTTGAGGAGTGGTAATTCCTGCCAATGCATTACATGATATGGTAGGACTCATTTCTTCCTCTTCTTGGGTTGGTTCCTGGTGTATATCCTCTTCTTGTTCATTTTCTTCTTCCTCTTCACAATCTATGTAAAATAATTTCTTCTCAGCACACTTATGACCTTTAGTGTATTTTCTATCACAACTGTAGCAAAGTCCTTTTGCTCTTTTTTCTTCCAATTGTTGTGGTGTCAATCTTGTAGGTTGTGGAAATCTAGACGTAGCAACACTTCCTTCTTTATAGAATTGAGTGGTAGGCTTCCTTGTCGCCATAATTTTACATTCAACTTTTCTTGCCAACCTGAATGCCTTCTCCAATGAATCAGGTTCCAAAACACGAGCTTCATGTTGGATGTTATCCTTTAGAGTACCTAAGAAGAGATCAATCCTGTGTTCCTCTGGAATATTAGTTACCCTTATATTCAATTTTTGGAAGTCCTCAATGTGCTGCCCCACTAAACCCTTTTGTTTGAGATTTATCAATTGGCTAAAGAAGGTGTTGCTCTCTGTATCCTCATAATGTGCTATCATTTCCTCCATAAAAATTGACCAAGTGACAATTTTTTTACGGGAGCAAAGCCATTGATACCATACAAATGTATTTTGTTCTAAATGTAAAGTTGCAATGCGTAACTTTTGCGTGTTTTTCACGTTATGGAGATCAAAATATTGCTCCATCTGTAGTATCCATGTTACAGGATCCTTTCCATCAAACTTCCTCATATCCATTTTTGGAATATGGTGGTTCTTTCCTCCAACATTAGAGTTTATGAAATCACGATTAACATTTATTTTTTTCTCATCATGAGTTTCCTCTACTATCTTTTCACCATTGGGAAACATTTCTTGTATCAACTTTGTCAAACCTTCCATAATGCACCGTGCACTTTTATATCATTCTTCATGTTTTCTATTTTCTCATAGATCTTAGCTTCCATGCCAGCCTCCATGCCATCAATCTTAGATTCAATGCCATCTATCTTAGATTCCACGCCTTTCTTCAAAACTTCCATGTCATTTTTTGTTGCTCTTTGCGAGAGCGAAATTTGTTGCACTTGCTCTTGAAATTTTGATATGTCATGTTGCCATTCTTCGTCTTCATGAGTCATAGTAGAGCTTTCCAAAGGCTTAATGGGTGTTGAATTCTTTTTAGGGGCCATTTTATAATCCAATACTGATATCTATTCTACAATATGCCCTTGCAATCAATTCAACTTGATTCTTCAAACAAGACTTATGCAATTCGGAAAAAAAATACACACATTTTACTTGCTTTTGACGATATTGAAATTGTGTTTATATCTATAATTGCGGATCTGTTATCTGAAATTCAGTCTGCAAAGCTAGCCCTCTGAGCTTATTTGAATGCCACGAGTCTAACCTGATTTGGATTCTTCAAGACAAAGTTATGTCCATCTACAATGACCTAATTATGGACTGGTTCAGTAGAGCGAACTTGTACGACTTGCTATGTGTCATTGTTTGCTCCTTTGCCTCTGAAATTTATAGACATGAAACTACAGTCCATGTAATTCCAGTCAATTTTTACAGAATTCCAATCCGATGCTCAGAGAGAGAGTTATGAATATTTTCCCATGATCACCTCTTTGAAATAAAATTCAGGAGCCTGAAAAAGCCCTAACTTCCATAGACCATATCTCCGAAAATATTGTGAACCAAGCTCTGAAATTTTGCGATGATGTTCCTCAAGAATTTGGCTTCACACTCTAAAATTTTTAGCTTCCGAACCTTCGTAGAAAAAACATTATAGAAAAAATTCCATGATGACCTGTTTAGGTTAAATTCAGGAGCCTGCAAAGAGCCCTAACTTCCATAGATCATATCTTCGAAACTATTACAAAAAAAACTCTGAAATTTTGTGACTATGTTCCTCAATATTTCAGCTTCGTACTCTACAAATTTCAGCTTCTGAACCTTTGTAGAAAAAAAATTTATAGCAAAAATTCCACGATGACCTATTAGGAGTAGCCAAACCCTAGAATCCAAAGCTCTGATACCAAATGTTGTGAAACCGGCTCCAAAAATAGAAGAAAAGAGATATCAATGCCTTAGAAATAAGCCACTTTGAGGGGGAAACCTCCAATACATTACATGAATGAAAAATTCTTGGATGATACAAATGACCAAAACCTCCTTCTATATATAGGAGTCCATGGGGCCATAATGTAATCCTAGTGGGGCCTAGTGTGAAAATCACAGCTGACCTAAAATAATAACTTGAGGGCACAATAATAAAAATATGGGATGGGTGTTAGAAATAATAACAATAAGGGAATTTACACTAACAACAATAAAGGACTATACTATTAATATAGGGACCTAACAAGGGAGGGCCTTGATGTTTCCCCCATCGAGTCCCATGGAAACAGAGTAATGATTTTAGAGACGAATGTCCTTGATGGTATTAGTGTTGTCTGTGATTTAGCAGATTGGCAGACCAAATGCACAGGGTAACATCAAACCAATCTTTGGAGTCCTAGGACCTAGCCTTCCTGGACTTAGAGAGGGCTCTTTCTATTATATGTAGAGGATGTGAATTTTTTTGCTATAGATGGTTGATTTTAGGCTAGTTGTTAAGTGTAGGGTTTGTTGTTGGTTTTGGTTAGGCAAGATGACAAGATAGAATAGGTGGAGTGAGAGGTCTTCAAACCATTGGGCTATGGAGTCAATGAAAGTCATGGATATGTCAATAATGAAATAGGATGCATACAGGGAAAAACTAGCATAGTCAAATGGATTTTCAAGTTTTTATGGCAAATTAGTTGGACATCAATTTTGGGAACAAAGGTAGGGCAAAGGGAAATCAAGAATCCTTTACCATGTACCCTTTTAACATGAAGGGACTAAAATGCATAAGCATAAAGAAGCAATCAATAGACATGGAAAACCAATAACTCTTTTATTCAACTTAAGAAAATGAGCATTCAAGACAAACATTCCAATGAAATATAGAAGACGAGAAACTCATTTAACTTCTAGTGATTTCACCTTCAAGGTTAGAAAACATTCAAGATAACAAATAACTTTAATCAATGAAGAGGGAACACCTAAACATCAATGATCAAGCTACAAAGAACTTCAAGGCAACTTCTCAAGCATGGAAAAAGGACATGATCAAAACATGACCTCTTTGGCTAAAACCTAATAAGTAATACTTCAAAGAGAGATTCCAAAACAAAGTTTAAATAACATCAAATAGGCAGGGCTAATCATAAAACAGATTTGAAAACTACTGTATTGAACCATTTATGGAATGAAAAAGCATAGGTAGGTCTAAGAAACAATTAAAAATTTCTTAAACAAACTCAGCAGAGGAAAACATAAAGGAAATGGAAAACAGGAAGGACTAAGGTGCTTCAAACAACATTTCTTAGCCTATACTCTTCTGTTCTACTACAGCAAGAAGGATGGAAACATAATGAAAACATGGGAAAAAAATAACATGAAAGAGAAGCACTTCACCAATAACCAAGCTCAGGGATCTTGCAAGCTATCCTCCTTCATCTTCAATCAAATCAATCCATTCAAAAACTCCACAAAGCCAATTTCTTTTTCAAACTCAAGAAAACCATATATTTCTCTCAAAATTCATCAAATGCCAACAAGATAAAGAGCTCAAATGCAATATTTATCTGCAAATGAGGAGGTGAAGCTAAGTTAGGGTTTGGGTGTCATTTACTACAGATTTAATGAATCTTTTACCTTGAAGACCATGCAAGGTCTAAGGAAAAAATATCAGAAGATATTTCTCTGGAAAAATAACTCCTATCTTAACTTCTGAGAGAATATATGCTGAATGTTTTGACTTTAAGACCTATAAATAACTTTAAAATAACTGCCTATAGATAGAAAATATCTCTGACTGAGTGTAATAACTGTTTTGATGCTTTATTGAAGGAAACAATGCTGCAGGTGGAAAAATATCTTTGAAAGAAGTAACTGCCTGTAGGTGTAGTCAACTCGAATGTGCTTTTGGGTTAATATGCCTCTTGTTTTTCTTTAAAATCTTTATTTAGGCTCTTAAACTCGATTTAACCCTTTAATTGTCTATTTCTGTTGTTTTTGTCTTTAATTTGCGTTATCTCTACGCGTTAATTAATCCTTTGATTAATCCTTCTGATTCTGTCTTTATCTATTAACCCTTTAACTGTCTGCCTTTATTTTCTTCATACTCCGCTTTACTGGCTAATCCTTTGTTTTTTATTTTGATTAGTGATTAGCCTTTAAACCTTTTAATCTTCTTTTCTTCAATATGTCCTCTGTCTGTGTTTGTTTTCTGTGTGCAAGGGATGCTTCCTTTCATGGTAGGAGGGTTAATTGACCATCGATGATCATGTTTCATCGATGGTTAATATTGATACAATGCCTCTGGTCACTTGTGATTCAAATTAAACTTCCGAATCGTCACCCAGACATTATTTTGGACATTTTTGGAATGTCAGAATGCTTTTTAGGCATTCTTCCATTAAACCTGCACTCAAAAACAATTTATCAGTTTTAAAACCTGCGGGGAGGGCCTTAACTGTGCTTTTTTGTGGTTTCTGGCTTATCGGAGGGCGTTCACAGAGGAGGAAATGGCGTGGGAGGCAAGGTTATGAAGGCAGAACCAGTAGAAATTTGAATAGAGACGGGAGGGTTTGAAAACTGGCGTAGAGGAATGGGTGGTTTTGGAAAAATGGAGGTGGTTTATCGCGTGATAGAGGGGTGATAAACAATTTTTAGGAGGGGGCATGCAATATGGTTTAATGCACGATGCATGGCAGGGAAAAACCACTTATTTTGTGTGGGTTGCATGACGTTAACCCTGGCACAATTATATTTTCGATATGCGTCGGGGATCATTGGATCTTGGGGAGAGAGTTCGACGGTCATCGCATGCCTTGGGGCGGTGAGCAGGTGGTCAAGTCAGCAGGAGTGGTGACAGGTGGCATGATTTCATTGGGTCGCGAGGTTTAAATGGGGAGTGGGCCCAGGGCTTTAATAAATCAACGAAAGGTTTTGTGGGGTTTTTAATATCAAAGGTGGAGGTGAAATTTATATTGGGAAAGGGGCTTATAAGATAGGCGGAGTCGTGGTTATATGAGCACAGGGGGTTGGGGCTAGAGGAAAAGGGGCTTAGGCCTTTATAACATAAAGTCCAGTTTTTAATATAAAACATGGTTTTCTTTGTAAAACAAAAAGACCCGATAGGCTTAATTTTTGGATTTTAAACAATGTAAAAGAGGGCCTTTTACATTGTTTAATATATAAAAAGAAGAATGAGGAAAAGGGGGTTTTTAATGAAGGATTTTGAAGGGAAAAAATGGGTTTTTCAGAGAGGGAAAAGATGTTTGGGATAATGAAGGCAGTGAGATTTCTAAAACTCACAATATTCATGAATTTTGTTTCTATAAATCTAGGATAAGCATTTAGTCATCTATAAAAAGGAAAAAATTACTGATGAGTAACAATGGCTCCACTTGGGGAGGGCAACTCCTTTTCAGGAGGTGTCCAGAATTTCAGATATCTGGGTTATGAAGACCAGTGCCTCATACATTGGGAATATTTTTCTTTCTTTTCATTTGCTGATGCTTCTTTAAAGTTGTGACCTCAATAATCTAAAAAAGATGATTAGCTCAACTTCACCTCTACCTACCCAACCTACTTGCCTAACATTTTTTCTTCCTTGGGTGCACTTGAGCTAGCAAACCCTTGACACTCTTTTCTTTTGAAAGTGAAACAAACTTTCTACTTCTACTCTTATCACTCCTAAGAGTTCATATTATGCTAGTGAACTCTTTTGTTCTCAACCTATACTATTTGACTGCCAAGATTACACTGTTTGGTAGACTTCATTCTCTAAGCTATTGACATGAAATTGAAAACATGGTTTAAATCAGGATTAGGCAATCTGACTTACCATGAGTTGTGGCATTAGGAAAAGCTGCACACAAACATTATTTTTGTACAAACAAAACTAGAAAAACAACGGCTGTGATTTATCATTTGGTATGCATCCCCATCTTTCTCTTTGGTTCAGTTTTGAGCATGTGGAACCAGTATCTTTCATTCCTAGTCTATACTTTTTGACAAGTCAAGTTTGAATGATTTGACAAGCTCTCTTTCACTAACTTATCATCAATAAATTGAAAACATATTTAGCCATGATTAGGCTAGATGACTGAACAAGACTCTTTGGAAAAAGTAGTGGCATTTAGGCTTGCACACTTTCAGCATTAGTATTTTTTGGGTATGGGGTTTTACCTCTTTTCAAATCTTCCCTCTTTTTCTTTCTTTCTATGTTTTTGTGTTTTTCTGATTTTTCTCATGCAATGTTATATACAATGAATGAAAGTTCTAAACTAGGGAGTCTTAATAGCCATGGTATTTGAGCACCCTGTCATCAATAGGGTATTCAAACAACCCCTTTTCATTCAGCTCTTGTAAACAGAAAACATGGTTACCTCCATTTGAGGGCATGGTGTAAGGATTTCTCCAAAAAAATTCAAATAGGCCATGCTATCCTTGGTATTTCCTCTTTGAGTCTTGCTTCCAAACCTTGTTTCTATCAAAGATCCTTCTTAGGTGAAAAAGGTATTCTTCATTAGCTTCAAAACAGATGAAGATGTCATCAATGTATATCATAGTGAAGGAGTTGAAAATAGGGACCATGACTCTTTGGAAGGTAGCTTCCGCACTCCTTAACCCAGAAATCATTGGATCAAACATGTAGGTGCTCCAAGGTATTTTTAAAATGGCTTTATGCTGATTGATTGGAAGTGCTATCACCTGATGGTAACTTGAAACACTACCATGCAATGACATCTTGTTAGAAACTCATACCCTTTGTAAAGTATGATTTATCTTGGGAAAAGGGTACTTGTCCTTCATGGAGGTTTTGTCTGGGTACCTAAAGTCTATACACAGTCTGCATCCTGTTGCTTTATTTGTTAGTGACACAATTTTCCCAAGGGTTTCATGGTATTTCTTGGAGGGAGACCTTCTTTGAATAATGTCTGTGCCACAACGCTTTGGGCTTTCATCACCATATACAAAAGCATCCTGAAACTTTTTGCACAGTCTTAGGTATTTCTGTTTTGTGTGAAGTGGTAAAATCTTGGATAATTTAACTATTTTGGGTCTTTCTAGGGTGCCTACGTTGTATTCCTCTATGTCAGTCTCAGTAAGTACTACTTTAGGCTTCTTAACACCATTGTTGGGATCCAACCACTCTTCCAAAATGGCAGAAACATTTAGTGATGAATTGTCTTTATATGGAAAAACTTTAAGTTTCTTTTGATCTAGTTCCTTAGAAGGTATTGCTGAATGAAAGTTTCCCAATATTTTAACATTGACAAAAAGAAATGGTTTTGTTTTTGAAGTTAGTGTTTCACTTGAGAAAACTTGTTCAAATTTTAAGCTTAGTCTTGGGCTTGAAGTCTTACTTTCAATCTGTAGGAAACTAAGTTTAGCTTTTCTATCATGTCGTTGTTGGGTGATGCTAGGGTTTTGGTTGTGGAGTTTTTCATGCAGAGAATGGTTTGACTGTTGTAGTGTGTCTAGATTTGTCTCAACTTCACTTACCTACTCATTAATGTCCTCTTCATTACACAAGATGAATGAGTCCAAGTCTGAATGAATAGAATAGACAGGGGTGTTGTTGGGCCTATCTAGGCTACTTACCATATACTTCATGTGGGACTCCTAGTACAACCTCTGGTTTGGTTGAAAACAGGGATGGTAGCATATGACATGTCAAGTTGGAGGTTCCCTTGAAGCTTGGCTCCCCAAGATCTGGATAAAATCATGCCATGCTTAGGGGAAATGTTAGCAACAGCTATGTCCATGACTAGGTTCTTAGCAGGGATTCGTGCCAGATTGACACATAAATCCTTGATTATACCCAAACATCTGACTCTGCTTGAATCAAAAGAATATAGGTCTTTATAAGGTTTGGTAATTTCTAGGCCTAATCTTTCCATCACAACCTTGGGCATGAGGTTGTGAGAGGCACCAAAGTCTAGCATGGCATTATGTAAGATTTTGTCATGTATGTTTAAGCTAACATAGAAATGGGGAATGGCTCCTTCTTGGTATTTTCATTCTACTTTAGGACAAAACAATAACTATGGTTTATCATCTGTCAAGTTCAAAGTATCAGTATCGTTTCCTATGTTCAGGACCTTCAAAACTTGGGACCTATACACTTCTTGAGTAACCAGTTCAGTGAGAGGTATGGTAATCTTGAATTTGGTAACCTTGATTTTGGAAATCTCTCCCTCAAAGCTGAAAGGTATTTGTGTTTTGGGCATATTTACATTAGTTTTATCAGCCATGAACTTTTATACGCTTTTAATTTGTTGATTCTGATTTGGGGCTTTAGACAATAGAATTTTTTCAGGGCCACTAGTTGATATACTAGGGCAGCTTGGGTCACTATTTTGCTGGCTGATTTTTCCTTTGTTTGGATCAGTTTTCTTAGCAATAGTGTTGACATTGTCTGCTATATTCTTAGTAGTGTTTTTAGGTGCTTTCCTAACAACAATATCTATTTGGTTTTTCTTGGGGGCATCTTGGTTCCTTTTGCTCCTAAGGTCATATTGCCTATGAATCTCCATTATGGCATTTTCAAATCCTAATCGGTAGTCTTCAAAATCTTCATAATTTGTTTTAGTTTGGTCTAAGGTGAAGAAACCTTGTTCTTCTTTAGTGTGAAAAACATCATCTTCATTATCATAACCTATTAAGTTTACATGGCTTTCTTCAGGTTCTATAATTTCTCCTTCTTCTTCATCTACAGAGTTTTGCTGAAAGGGAGGTCTGATTTATTGGTCATTTTCCCTTTGTTTGATTTGAGGAGTGTCTCTTCTGAAGTTTTGAGAGCTATTTCTGGTTTGGGGATTTTCTTGGTTCTCCCTGGGAGATGCCCTTTCATTCAAGTTTATCCTCTCTATCATTCTTTCCATTGTCCTCATTAGGCTATCCATTTTGGCATCAGATGAGGAGGTTGAGGCTATGGTTTCATCTTTGTAAGTGACTCTATTTTCCGACCTCATCCTAGCTCTCTTTTCAATCAAGTTGACCTCTGCACTAATAGCTTCCCTCTGCATCTCTTCTAAATTTTTTGGGTCTCTCTCTCCCAATTGGTATGTCATGTCTGGATCAAAGCCTTCAGGAAATTTCACTAGTGCTAGGCCTTGTGGGGGTTTCATGTGAGGTGGAAGGGAATTGTAGACACTATTAAACCTGGTGCAATAATCTTGTACACTTTCCCCTACATTCCTCTTAAGATTTTTATATTCAGAAAGGATTTGGAGGGGGTTTTTCTTGATTTCCCACTTGTTTATGAAAGTTTTGTAGAGGAAAGGGAGATCATGTATGGTGTTAGGAGTTAATTCTTTGAACCATTTTTTGGCTTCTCCTCCTAATATTTGTGCAAATATCCTCATTTTAATGGTTTATTCTTCTATTTCCATGTAATCAAAGGCATCATTTATCCTATCTACATGCTGTTGGGCAGTGATGGATTCAACTTCTGTGAAATGGGGGATCTTGGACTGGTAGTCATTTGGCAAAGGTACTGGAGGTTGGGGTAAAACCAGGGGGGCATACCAAGCTGCCATGATGGGAGCTAATGGAGGATTTACAAGAGGAGGGTTTGTGAAAGGGGGTGTAGGATGAAGTGGAGTGGTTTTCACAATGGTGGTATGAATGGGTGTGGTGGAAGTACTTGGACCAGCAAACTGATTCTGAGCAGATTTGGTATGAAAAGAACTAAAGTGATGTAGAAGTTGAAAGGCAGGTGGAGTGGAAGGGGAGGCTTCTCTACTAGAACTCTGCTGCAAATCTATGGGCTCAAGGTCAGTCTGGTCAATATCACTTTGTGACTTGGTTATGAAAAAGTTCTTTGTATGATGCAAGTCAAACTGGGGATCTTGCAAGGATGTAAGATGTTCAGGGACAAATATTTCTCTATGAATGGTCCTAACAATATTTAATTTTCTAGATTTAGAAGTTTGCCACAAAATATTTTCTAGGTCATCAACTATGGTGGGTGGGTTTGGGTCCAGATGAGATCTGGTACTAATCCTTTGTGAAGCCAGATTTCAAACTCAAAATGTAGAGAGGCTGAAAGTTTAAGACTGTTTTCAGAAGGCTGACCTCTCTTAGTACTTGGTAAACTCACACAGTATGGGACTAGGCTTCTAGACTTCTCAGGGCTGATTTGACTCAATCCTAGGGAGTCTAATGAGAACTAGTGAAGAAATAGGCCTACTGGAGGCTAGTGGAGTCACTAGGTGGATGTTTTTAGTTGTTTTGAGGATATGTGTGTATGGTCCACCACCAATAACTGCAAAAAATAAAAAAAAATAAAAAAAAAAAATCTAGGGACGTTTTTGGGGTTTTATGAGTTCCTTTAGGGATAATAAGATTGTCACTGACTCAAAGGTCCCATCATGATCACCATTATGTTAGTGATAGTGATGAGGTGGCTATAAATCAATGGATACTCTTTAACAAGGGTTTCTGAAGTCCTAAGGGTTACTTAGATTGTCACTGACTCAGAAGGTCCCACCGTGATCGCCAGAATGTTAGTGTGGTGATGAGGTGGCAGATTCACTGGATTTTCTAAGTCTAACTGAGGGTCTAAATGAGTCTTAAGACGTATTCAGGCAACCGTTAGTATTAATCTTTTGTTGGAAAAAGACCACTTTAGCTACGCATAACAAATAGCCCTAACATCAATTATGGCTACCAATATCTTCAAATCTGCAGTTAGTTGATCAAGACAAAGCTACACAAATCCAGATCTATGCATAAAAAGACATTAAGCAGTAAAAATGAAGTTTTTCTCCATGCATTCAATAGACAAGACAAGAACAATATTTTTGAAATAATTTTTTATATTAAAGGGCACCTGAGAGGAAAACAAGAAAGGTGTTTCCAATTATCCTCAATGGGATGGGTTCTTGAAAGTCCTCAACACTTCAGATCTAGAATTTCTCTCTCTTGTTGGTGTAGAAAACCTAGACAAAACATAGAAGTCAAAGGGAGCTCACAAAGCAAATAATGGAGAATGTGACAATGATAATGGCTCAAAGTCAGACCAAGAGTATAGATTCAGAGTGATCTAATATGCAATGAAAGGTGACAAATGAATGGGAAAACCCTTCTATTTATAACAAATACTAGGGTAGTCTAGAACTTTGTGCATGAATAAAATATTATTAACCAAATTCTAGAACCACCTTTTAGGAATATTTGATTATATTTGTTGGAGGGAAAAGGATTTTTGACTTGGGTCAAATCCTTTATTTATAAATAATAAATAAATAAATGATTTATTTATTATTTTAAGGAAATGGTGGAGATATAATTAAATAAATAATGATTTATTTAATTATTTATAAATGATTTAGTCAAATTTAACTAGGAATATTATTTAAATAAGGATTAAATAACTTATTTCTAGGAAATAATCAAATAAATAAGGATTTATTTAATTGATTTCCTTGTTTTGGGTTAAATATGACTAGGAATAATAATTAAATTGATGTTTAACTAATTATTCCTTGAGGAAATATAAACAAATATAGATTTTTTTATTATTTCCTTTTGGGGTTTCCTGTTTAGACCGTAAACAACTTAATAAAGGTGTTTTACTAAGTTATTTCACATAGTGAAAGCAATTTTACTTAGGGTAAAATTGGTCTTACATGGTGTACTTGGGTCCATATAATGATAATAGGTTAGATGACCAAAAAATGGTGTAACAGATTGCCCCACATCATACGAGTGTTAGGAGCAAATCGTATGACCGAAGTACGTTGTAAGAACTCAATCACCAGACATCAAGAGGGAAGTCAGAGAGGGAAATGTAAGGTATTCTAATGTGCTAAAGGACTAGACCTTGAGGAGACGAGACTTACAGGTGCAACAAGTTTCTTTTTATGAGATGGTACCTGTGCTAAAGGCAACGGGGGAGGCATACCTATGCCCGCCGAGACAAAGTACAAAAGAATAGTGTGTCCAGTAAACAAGGAACCAAACTATAAAGTACATGCTGGCATAAAAACGAGCCAAATAAAAGATAGAATGATGAATCCCACATACATGCTGTGCATGGGATAACAGCCAGGACTTATACAATAATATCTGAGTACATGAGATACAAATACAACCCAAATGCCCCCTATAAACGGGGAAGGGCTCGCGAAATCTGACTGATACATGCAAATCAAAGAGGCACTGCAAGCGGTTAAGGCCGACATCATCAAATATATGGAGTTGCATCAAAGGCTGGAATGAAGTGGTCATCCGGGCATGTGGGGGGCTACCTACAGGGCCACCCCCTCATGAGGGTTGAGACATCTCACACACACCCGGGAATCACCAATATCTACTACTGCACCACTGGACCATCAAGTATACGGATCTCGATCATGCTGAAAGGAGTTGGAGCTGAGAAGCAATCAAGTCAAAGGGAATGAGAAATCCCTTTGCTTGATCCGAGGCACCGAACAAGTGTGGAAGCTGGAACCAAGATACACCGCCTTCTAGACCTGTCTTCTGGAATGAATAAGCTGATGTCGACAGAAGGAGGTCTGCCTTAGGTGAGGCGATAAGGAGTCCTTGACTAAGGCACGAAGGAAAATGATAGAGTGACTGACAGAATAATACCAATGATAATGATGAAATGGGTGGAGGTCCAAAGGGGACCATAAAAACATGAGTACAAGATGGTTTCTCATGACGAAAATCAACACGAACAAGAACAAGTATGGAGGCAAAGTGGTGCCCTCAGTAAAAGTGTTGTAAGTGAGGAAATCCGATTTTGGGGAGAGGTGAAGTGACCCTTCGTGGACAAAATGTGTCCTGGTGAAGTAGCGAATTACTAAAAACAAATGGATGCTGGCTATCTAAAAGAAAATAAAACATGCATTTCGAGAGGGAAATGCTAAGGGTAATATTTCTTAAGATAGAGTGCATTGCGAGGATTAGGAAGGGGGTGGCCTTCGAAGTCCTCTAAGAGGTATGCCCCCTTACCAAGATCCTTACTGATGATGTAAGGACCTAGCCATAATGAGTCAAACTTACCATGACCGAGGACATCATGGGCCTGGTTATATACTAGAACAAGGTCACCTTCGTGAAAGGTGCGAGGGTGGAATTTTCGGTCATACTGAGCTTTGGTGCACTTTTTAGCCGCTTCAAGAGTTTGAAATGCAACACGACAGTCTTCAGAGACACGCTCAAGCATGATGATTCGTTGTTCTAGAGGTTGGGTATTAGGGAGAAGTTCGACGGCCAAGTGAAGGGAAGGAATTTCACACTCGATCAGTAAGACTGCCTCTTCGCCGAAAACAAGGTGAAAATGAGTGAAATTGGTGGCAGTTTTAACAGAAGTTCTATAGGCCCACAAAGCAGGGAAGAGCATAAGATTCCAATTGGTTTTGTGCTTATTCACCGTTCGTTGAAGCATGGTCTTAAGGATTTTGTTGACAGCTTCAACTTGGCCATTACCTTGGGGGTAATAGGATGATGAATATTGGTGCTCAAAACCCAATAGTGAGGATAGCTCGTGCCATATCTCATCTTCAAAATGTCAGCCATGGTCAGAGACCAATTGTTTTGGAACCCTGAATCGAGAAATGACGTGGTTAAAGAAAAAGAGGGCTGCGGTTGCTGCCGTGTTGTTGAATGTTGGCATAGCCTCGGCCCATTTTGTGAAATAGTCAACCACCATGATGATATATTTGTGGTTACCAGTGGATGGAGGTCGACACTCCATAAAGTCAATGGCCCATTTACATAAGGGACCAGCTGTGACAACAGGAGGGAGGGGAGCTGGAGGAGCTTGCGCCTTAGGGGCGAAATGTTGGCAATTGGAATAGTGTTTGACTGCTTCAATGTAATCATTGAAGAGAGAAGGCCAAAAATACCCAGCGCGCATGATTTTTTGGGTGGTAGCAAGACCGAAGAGGTGGAGACCACAAGCACCGCTATGACAGGCATTGAGGACTTGCTCGACTTCAGCATGTGTGAGACAATGACGAAGGACAGTATCTACTCTGCGATGATAGAGGTCGTCGCTGATTAGAAGGTAGCGAGGGGCTTGATGTCAGATACGTCGTCGAGCATCACGGTCAAGATGAAGGGCGGAATTTTGGGTTCGCAAGTAAGTAAGGATATCACCGTACAAGGGTCATTTGTGGTAATGGTGAATAAGTGTTCATCGGGAAGAGCGTCATTAATCGAAGGATCCTGTGTACCGGTAGGTAATTCAGAAATGAGTTCAGTGACGGCTAAACCTTTCTTACTTTTTGGTGTGACAAATTCGAGGTCGAATTCTTGAAGGATAACGACCCAATGAGCATACTTCCCACTGAGGATGCGACGGCTCAATAGGAAAGCCATGGGGTTGGAATTAGTCACAACCTTGGTGGAACGCATGAGAATGTAATGACGCAATTTTTGGACCGAGAACACGACAGCCAGCGCTAATTTTTCTTCATGTGAGTAGGATACGGGTGGGCCGGCAAGGTTCTTACTGATATAATAGATCACATGTTTGATACCATTATCATCTTCCTGGATAAGGACACCAACGACCGAATAGGTGGAGGTGGAGATGTATAGGATGAAGTCCCTATCAAATTTAGGAGGACGAATAAAGGGAGTGGATGTGAGAGCATGCTTGAGGGCATCAAAAGACTCATGAGCATAGGTATCCCAGACAAATGGGGTGTTAGATCGAAGAAGTCTAAGGAACCCTTGTGCGGTAGTGGCATAGTCAGGAACGAATCGGCGAAGAAAATTAGCTTTACCTTGTAGACTTTGTAGCTGGCGTAAGGTACGAGGAATAGGAAGTTCAAGAATGGCTTGGAATTTTAAAGGGTCAAGAGTTATACCGTCTTTAGACACGATGAAGCCTAGGAGATGGCCGGCGGGAACACAGAAGACACATTTCAATGGGTTAAGGCGGATATTATACTTGCGACATCGAAGGAAAATGGTACGCAGATCATGGAGGTGTTGCGCCCGATGTTTAGAACGCGCAGTAAGGTTGTATAAATAGGCAAGGATAATATGAGCTAAGTCATGGAAATAATAGGACATGGCTCGTTGAAAAGTGGAGCCAACATTTTTAAGGCCGAATGGCATGACTCGGTATGCGAAAGTTCCCCACGGACTAATGAACGTGGTTTTAAGTTGATCAGCACGACGGATAATGATTTGGTTGTATCCGTAGAAACCATCCATAAAGGATAGAACCTCATGCCCCGCACACTCATCAATGATTTGGTCAATAAATGGTGTGGGAAAGTTGTCTTTGGGACAAGCTTTGTTCAAATCGTGAAAGTCAGTGCAGACATGGATGGTTCCTTGTTTTTTGAGGACGGTAACTGGGTTGGACACCCAAGTGGTGTATTCGATGGGATAAATGAAACCAGCCTGCTTGAGCTTATCGATTTCGGCTTTGATAACTTCATGTCTGAAAGGATGAATGGGTCTAAAATTTTGACGGATTGGATTGGCATCAGGCCATGTGTTGATATGGTGTTCGACAATGGCTGGATCGAGTCCGGGCATTTCTGAGTAGGACCAGGTGAAAATATCACAGAATTCTTTGAAGAGCTTGGTGTAATCTTCAATTTCTTCCAGAGTGCATTGGGTGCCCAAGGTGATATGTTCTTCGATTCCTGGTTTGACATAAATGTCAATTTTGATGGTAGGAGAGATATTGGCCATATTACCTTCTTCGAAAGCGTCAGGTGCAAGGATGGGATTTTTAAACCAATCAACTTTATCGAGAATGAAGTCTTTAGATTCTACAGCATATTGGTCATGGGATTGATGTGGAAGGAAGTATGCACGATGGTGCATATCATCCCATGGAAAATCAGGTTCAGTCATGGCTTCCATAATGTCTTCATCTGACTGGAATATGGGAAGAGTGGAAGGAAGAGGATCACCTAATGAGGTAGAAATATCAGACTCCTGACTGTGGGGAGAAAGGCTCACATGCGCAACATCATGGGGGGTGACAGAAGAGTAAGAATATGGGGGGTTAGGCGAAACATCGGGGGAAGGCACGAAGGGGCCGGCTGCCGAGGATCGCAATGATGATGAGAGGTAAGAAATGGTGGCTAAAGACTCAGTCATTTCAATATCAGGA
Source organism: Pinus albicaulis (assembly GCA_034641835.2). Classification (NCBI taxonomy): domain Eukaryota; kingdom Viridiplantae; phylum Streptophyta; class Pinopsida; order Pinales; family Pinaceae; genus Pinus; species Pinus albicaulis. The sequence continues at coordinate 789,504,803 of CM076575.1, read as the reverse complement.
GGGGGAATGTTAATTGGGGTAGACAGGTCTTCTAGTGCTAGTGAAGAAGTTATGTGGCCATGCATGGCTTTGAATTGGCAGTATGTGTCTAAAGAGGAATGATACTCATCAAGGCAGGGACAAAGGTGGGTATAATGGCCATGGAAATCACACAAAGAACAAGGGTGATTGGTGCGCAAGTTTTTAAGTTTCGGGATTGAATCAGGTATAGTGACATAGACCTCAGGGATATCAGATTCCGGAAACGTCTCATTGACCATGGTCTTGAGATGCGGTCACTCAGGACATTTATGGGTGGCGTGACCAACAACATCACACAAGTCACACTAGATAGCGCGCTTGGGCGGCCGAGGAGCAGCAGGGTGTGACAGGGTAGCCTTCTCGTTGGATGCCCCCTTGCGAGCTTTTCCGTTCTTGTCTGGAGCTGTCACAACAGGAGAAGGGTCCTGTTGAGGTGCTGGGGGCACTGTAGCAATGGAAGAAGCTAAGGGGACTAGTTGAACCGGGGTCAAAGCAAGGTAAGGTTTGGGGTGACCAAGCGGGGTAGTGGTTGGAGGATCAAGGTACCAGACGGATATACCCAAGATCAAGTTGGGGAGGGATAGTTTGGCCATGATGGGAACTGAATAAACTCTAGGAGAGGGAGCAAGGAAAGGTATCTAACCAGCGGGGTAATGGCCAAGAGGGATAGCACCAAGATGGTTGAGATTGGGTGGAACCGACCCAAGAGGGTAGGGAGACGCATGGGAACTAGCTGTAGGAGAAGGGTCAGAAGGAAGAGGGCCAGCTAGCTGAGGCGAAGGGCTAGTAGCTGGTTGCATTGGGCAAGGTTGAGGTTGCTGACTAGTCAAAACGGGTTGCTTAAGGTTAGCCCGAGACGATTGCATCAGGCAAACATTCGCTGAGCTGGGATCAGAGACAGGAGGAGGAGGAAGACCAAGGAAAGTTCCAAGCAAGGAGGAGTCTTTGTAGACGCCAGGGGAGACACTGGTCAAAGAATCGATGGTTTTCTTATTGGCTACAGAAGAGATGGTCGACTCAGGGGAGATATGAGATTTTGGCTCATGATAAGTCAACTGGTCAATGGTGACTATCTTTCCATTGTGACTGAAAAACATCTTGCGGTGGACCGCGGATGGGACAGCAGACATGGCATAGGTGTAGCTACTCCCCAAAAGAATGTTATAGTCAAGAGGGGCATCAATGACTTCAACGTCAACGCAAACAGTCTTGCCCGCAAGGGTGATAGGACAATTACGGAATAGGCCAATGGGCTCGGAGGCATGGCCGTCCCATGCACGAAGGGTGATGGTGGAAGGGGCTAGCTCAGGAGATTCGAGTTGTTTCCAAACCAAAGCAGACATCACACAGGTAGATGCCCCCTCATCAATAATACATCGAGCCACGTTGGCGTTCCGGATTTTGATGAGGATTTGGAAAGAAACAAAAGCAGGAAGGGGAGGATGGTCTAACTGACAGGCGTCAAAAAAAATAAATTGGTCATCAGTAGGATCTACAGCGCCCATGGCAGATAATAGAGCCTTCCTTTGACAAGAAGATGACTAGAGGAGTTCCAGTGTTGAAATGGCAGCAGGAGATTGCGCCAAATCATCTACTATCCTATAAGAATGAGCAGCTTGACCAGAAGCAGCATTTCGGTGTAATGGGCCCTTAGGAACCTTGGTATGAACCTTAGCTTTGGGCTGAGGGATCTGTAAGGGACCATTGGGTGTCGAAAGAGGCTTTTTAGGACCTGAAGATGGTGACTCGGGGGCAGACGGAGCGGGAGGCGTGGGGTACTGATGAGACCGAGTTTGAAGATTAAAGTCGATGGTGAGAGGTTGGTCAGAATTCATCATGAGAATCTGGTAATTGGAGGAACCAGAAGGGGAAGGTTGAGTGGTTACCGGGGTGTGAGGTGGTTGAGTAGCCACGAATCCTTGCTGAGGGAAAGGATCGGTAAACACAGCTGGTTGAGAAGTAGCCGCATTGGGGGGAACACTAGGGGAGGCGTGCTGTCCACGCAATGTAGCCTGAGACTCCCACATATGCTGCATCTGTGGTAATAGGGGACAATCATGAGTGTAATGACCGTAAACACCGCAACAAGAACAAGGCTTATTGGTGCGAAGAGGACTATCCGGCTTGGGCTGAGAGCCTTGTTGTTGGTTAGCAGTGTTAGAATCAATACTTGAAGGATTGGATCCACGATTACCAGTGGCAGATTGATTTTGATTTCCTTTCCTCTTTCTTTGAGAAGAAGGAGGATTAGTCGCGCCCTGCTGTGCAAATACTTGCCCTGGAGGGGGTAGTAGTTGCTGTTGCAGGGGTTGAGAAGGCAAGGGAGGTGGAGGTCCAAATGCTGGAGGAGCTGGGACACCGGGCTGTGGGTAAGGATAATGGTTAGGATGAGCAACATTGAGGTAAGCAGGAGGTTGGGAAAAAGGAGGAGGCATGCCGTATCTTGGATACATGCTACCTGGAGGGGAAAAAGTGCTGGAGGTGCTGGCCCCTCCCACAGGGAAACCATAGCCTAGAGGAGGTTTAGTGTAGGTATGCGAAAGAGCTTCAATGATACCGTCGGCAGAGTGAGATGCCCCCGAGGCGTTAGTGCCATCGGGTCTGGGGAGGTCAGGAAGGACTGTATAAACATAACCAGATTGAGCATAGATGAGGTCATATTTCAAGGCTATTTGGAGGGCGGCTTCTTCGGTTTGAGGGAACTGGGATGCGACATCTTTGCTGATGGAAGGTAAGAGAGAGCGAAGGAACCAGTCCATGTAGACCCGATCTTCAAAGGTGGGAGCTCGACATAAGCTCCTTCTTCTCCGCCATTCCTGGACATGAGAAAAAATGCGGGTCGAAGATGATTGACGAAAAGAAGTCAAGAGTTCGGTACCAGTGTCGTATTGGAGAGGGAGCTGGAAATACGATAAGAAGGCTTGGGCAATGGACGCAAAGGTGGTATGGGAAGAGGCGGTCTGATCAACATACCATTTAGAAGCTTCACCTTTAAGCGTGTGTTGGAACAATCTAAGACGGATGGAATCATCAGTAATGGAATTGGATAAACACCACATGTGGAAAGATCGGATATGGTTGGAGGGATATTCACTAGCAAGGCCTTCGAACTTGGGAATGTCGGAGGGGAGCTGGGTTGGCATAGTAGGCCAACTAACATTGTGGCAGATAGGATCATTGATCAACTGATTGAAATCGGGGAGACTGAGACCTACCATAGAAGAGAGCAAAGGGATAGTCGAGGTAGTTCCCATGGTGGTTCCGTTAGTAACCGACCTAGCAGTAGGACCAAGGTTGATGCTAGGGTTAGGCCCTGAACTAGACATGGTGAAGGTAATAGGGGGAGAACCAAAAGTAGGGGGAGAACCCGAAGAATCAGAAGAAGATTCAGAGTGCGGACTCGGGGGAGGACTAACTTGACGACGGCGGGAAGGAGTAAGTTGACGAACCGGAAACTGAGGGTGAAGGCCAAGAATTCTCCGGGATATATGCCTTGGGGGCGCAATAATGACGGCACAAAGGGAAGAAGAATAACCGACAAAGGCAGGGAGGTGCAGAGTCAAGTGATGTCAATGTCGAAACAAGGGCAGGGAGGTGCAGTGTCAATTGATTTTAAAGTCTTTGCCTGGAGGTGTTAACTAGGCTCTTCTTCACTTAGGGTCAGTGTGTGGTGTGTGTTAATTTTAATTTTTAAACCCAGATGTTTTGAGAGTAAAATAAAAAGTGTGTTGCGTAACTGAAAATAAATCTGTAGAGAACAGTAAATAAGGCTGACATAACAGAAAATTAACAGCTAACAATGCATCGGTCTAACCCAAGAAGGAGGGTCTCTCAAAACTAGTCTAAAAGAGGGAAAAAATCTAGTCAAAACACATAGAAAAGGGGCCAATAGATCTAAGGTCGGGGGGGATAGGTATCTAAAGGAGAAATCTACTGAAAAGAGGGGCAGAAAACAACAAAGAGGCAGAGGCAAGGTTGCTGCAACAAAGGAAGAAATCAGCTAAAGGCAGAAGGGACAAGGAGGTGACCCTAGAGACAAACCCAAACAAACTATATGAGGTGATTTGAAAGGGAGAGGAGCTGATCTGAAAGGGATCTGAAAATGAGGTATCAGATTTGAAAAGAATAAGGCTAAAACTCTGAAAATTTAGACATCTGAAACAGCTAAAACTCTTCCACAAAAAGTGGAGGGTACTAAAGCCTTAAGGGGTGAGAATCTCACTTAGTTGAGTAAAACAGATTAGAAACAAGTCTAAACGAGTGGAGACAGAGGCTGGAAAACCCTGATAGAAGCTTTAGACAAACCCAGAAAAATTGCTGGAAAAGTGCAGAAAAAAGTGCAGGTCGCAAGTTCTGACCTGTTTTCAGTCCAGGTCGCAGTTTTAGGGCAGAAAAGTGCGTCCTCCAGTCCAGGTCACAGGTTTTGGGCTGATAAGTGTGACCTGCAGATCTGGGTCTCTCGGCGGAAGATTTCAGAAAAAGTTGTCGTCTCAGCTATGGCTGATGTCTCTCACATACGCAATAGGGCCAGAAACACACAGAAGTTAAAATTTTTAATGTTTGAGGGTTTTAGAGGTGAAAAACACCATTAAAATAGGAAAAAAAAAAAACTAAAGAGAAACCCTAGGGTCTGAAATAGATGGATATGCAGGAATATATAAAATGACAGCGGTCGCAAAAGAAAACCCGTGTGGAGTCGCCACTTGTTAGTATGAATCTTTTGTCGGAAAAATACCAGTTTAGCTACGCATAAAAAATAGCCCTAACATCAATTATGGCTGCCAATATCTTCAAATTTGCAGTTAGTTGATCAAGACAAAGCTGCACAAATCCAAATCTATGCATAAAAAGACATTAAGCAGTAAAAATGAAGTTTTGCTCCATGCATCCAATAGACAAGACAATAACAATATTTTTGAAAGAATTTTTTATATTAGAGGGCACCTGAGAGGAAAACAAGAAAGGTGTTTCCAATTCTCCTCAATGGGATGGGTTCTTGAAAGTCCTCAGCACTTCAGATCTATAATTTCTCTCTCTTGTCGGTGTAGAAAACCTAGACAAAACATAGAACTCAAAGGGAGCTCACAAAGCAAATAATGGAGAATGTGACAATGATAATGGCTCAAAGTCAGACCAAGAGTATAGATTCAGAGTGATCTAATATGCAATGAAAGGTGACAAATGAATGGGAAAACCCTTCTATTTATAACAAAATATTAGGGTAGTCTAGAACTTGGTGCATGAATAAAATATTATTAACCAAATTCTAGAACCACCTTTTAGGAATATTTTATTATATTTGTTGGAGGGAAAATGATTTTTGACTTGGGTCAGATCCTTTATTTATAAATATTAAGTAAATAAATGATTTATTTATTATTTTAAAGAAATGGTGGAGATATAATTAAATAAATAATGATTTATTTAATTATTTATAAATGATTTAGTCAAATTTAACTAGGAATATTATTTAAATAAGGATTAAATAACTTATTCCTAGGAAATAATCAAATAAATAAGGATTTATTTAATTGATTTCCTTGTTTTGGGTTAAATATGACGAGGAATAATAATTAAATTGATGTTTAACTAATTATTCCTTGAGGAAATATAAACAAATATAGATTTGTTTATTATTTCCTTTTGGGGTTTCCTGTTTAGACCATAAACAACTTAATAAAGGTGTTTTACTAAGTTATTTCACATAGTGAAAGCAATTTTACTTAGGGTAAAATTGGTCTTACATGGTGTACTTGGGTCCATCTAATGATAATATGTTAGATGACCAAAAAATGGTGTAACAACAACTATATACTCAAAAGTCCCACCGTGATCGCCAGTATGTTAGTGCGGCTATGAGGTGGTAGATTCACTGGATTTTCTAAGTATAACTGAGGGTCTAAATGAGTTTTAAGATTTATTCAGGAAACTATATACTCAGAAGTCCCACCGTGATCGCCAGAATGTTAGTGTCCTGTGATTTAGCAGATTGGCAGACCAAATGCACAGGGTAACATCAAACCAATCTTTGGAGTCCTAGGACCTAGCCTTCCTGGACTTAGAGAGGGCTCTTTCTATTATATGTAGAGGATGTGAATTTTTTTGCTATAGATGGTTGATTTTAGGCTAGTTGTTAAGTGTAGGGTTTGTTGTTGGTTTTGGTTAGGCAAGATGACAAGATAGAATAGGTGGAGTGAGAGGTCTTCAAACCATTGGGCTATGGAGTCAATGAAAGTCATGGATATGTCAATAATGAAATAGGATGCATACAGGGAAAAACTAGCATAGTCAAATGGATTTTCAAGTTTTTATGGCAAATTAGTTGGACATCAATTTTGGGAACAAAGGTAGGGCAAAGGGAAATCAAGAATCCTTTACCATGTACCCTTTTAACATGAAGGGACTAAAATGCATAAGCATAAAGAAGCAATCAATAGACATGGAAAACCAATAACTCTTTTATTCAACTTAAGAAAATGAGCATTCAAGACAAACATTCCAATGAAATATAGAAGACGAGAAACTCATTTAACTTCTAGTGATTTCACCTTCAAGGTTAGAAAACATTCAAGATAACAAATAACTTTAATCAATGAAGAGGGAACACCTAAACATCAATGATCAAGCTACAAAGAACTTCAAGGCAACTTCTCAAGCATGGAAAAAGGACATGATCAAAACATGACCTCTTTGGCTAAAACCTAATAAGTAATACTTCAAAGAGAGATTCCAAAACAAAGTTTAAATAACATCAAATAGGCAGGGCTAATCATAAAACAGATTTGAAAACTACTGTATTGAACCATTTATGGAATGAAAAAGCATAGGTAGGTCTAAGAAACAATTAAAAATTTCTTAAACAAACTCAGCAGAGGAAAACATAAAGGAAATGGAAAACAGGAAGGACTAAGGTGCTTCAAACAACATTTCTTAGCCTATACTCTTCTGTTCTACTACAGCAAGAAGGATGGAAACATAATGAAAACATGGGAAAAAAATAACATGAAAGAGAAGCACTTCACCAATAACCAAGCTCAGGGATCTTGCAAGCTATCCTCCTTCATCTTCAATCAAATCAATCCATTCAAAAACTCCACAAAGCCAATTTCTTTTTCAAACTCAAGAAAACCATATATTTCTCTCAAAATTCATCAAATGCCAACAAGATAAAGAGCTCAAATGCAATATTTATCTGCAAATGAGGAGGTGAAGCTAAGTTAGGGTTTGGGTGTCATTTACTACAGATTTAATGAATCTTTTACCTTGAAGACCATGCAAGGTCTAAGGAAAAAATATCAGAAGATATTTCTCTGGAAAAATAACTCCTATCTTAACTTCTGAGAGAATATATGCTGAATGTTTTGACTTTAAGACCTATAAATAACTTTAAAATAACTGCCTATAGATAGAAAATATCTCTGACTGAGTGTAATAACTGTTTTGATGCTTTATTGAAGGAAACAATGCTGCAGGTGGAAAAATATCTTTGAAAGAAGTAACTGCCTGTAGGTGTAGTCAACTCGAATGTGCTTTTGGGTTAATATGCCTCTTGTTTTTCTTTAAAATCTTTATTTAGGCTCTTAAACTCGATTTAACCCTTTAATTGTCTATTTCTGTTGTTTTTGTCTTTAATTTGCGTTATCTCTACGCGTTAATTAATCCTTTGATTAATCCTTCTGATTCTGTCTTTATCTATTAACCCTTTAACTGTCTGCCTTTATTTTCTTCATACTCCGCTTTACTGGCTAATCCTTTGTTTTTTATTTTGATTAGTGATTAGCCTTTAAACCTTTTAATCTTCTTTTCTTCAATATGTCCTCTGTCTGTGTTTGTTTTCTGTGTGCAAGGGATGCTTCCTTTCATGGTAGGAGGGTTAATTGACCATCGATGATCATGTTTCATCGATGGTTAATATTGATACAATGCCTCTGGTCACTTGTGATTCAAATTAAACTTCCGAATCGTCACCCAGACATTCTTTTGGACATTTTTGGAATGTTGGAATGCTTTTTAGGCATTCTTCCATTAAACCTGCACTCAAAAACAATTTATCAGTTTGAAAACCTGCGGGGAGGGCCTTGACTGTGCTTTTCTGTGGTTTTGGGCTTATTGGAGGGCGTTCGCAGAGGAGGAAATGGCGTGGGAGGCAGGGTTCCGAAGGTGGAACCTGTTGAGATTGCAACAAGATGATGAGCTTAGTGGAAAGAAGTCGTATTCACTAAGTGGGCCTACAAGATACTTTTGGCGCAAAGTCTGTTTTTAGACTATGTCTATTTTTAGACATGTCGATCATATTCTATCAGTTGCAGGATGCTATTTGTGGATGGTTGGTCAAGTTGGAAAAATAGATGGACTTCTATTTTTAGACATATTGGGCGGAATCTATTTTTAGATTTCCAGTCTAAAAATAGATATGTCGAATATTATTAGCTCTCAATAATATTTGGACTATAAACATTATCTTATTCTCTTGGAGCACTTCAGTTAAGTGCACAGATGTGGCACAGGAGCTGACAGAAGGAATTACGCTATTCCTGAGGGTTAAGTGGAGCTATTGCATGGATACTTCAGTTAGAACTCATGTGAAAAAGTTTGGTGGAGTTATTGAGGCAGTTGATGGAGTTGTGTTCAGTTTAACTGAGTTAAACATAGTTGAGCTAGTTGTATCTAGTCTAACTGATTGATACACTAGTGAGAGTGGTGTGAATTAATTATTAATTAATTCACTAATTATTAAATCATTAATCAACTAAAGAATACATCAGTTAACTACAGTGCATGGACAGTTTCAGTGGAGACCAGTGGAGAGATAGGAGAAAGGGCAAGATGACTATCAGTTGTGACTATAGTGATGCATTGATTGCATCCAACACTCAGTGGAGATGCCAATGAGGATTGTGCAGTGCAAGCCAGGTGGATTCGAGTTCATCCAGAGCCATTCTTCAGTAGGGATTACGCAGTAGAGGTAGGCTAGCAGGTGGCAGAGATCGGTGCATGGATTTGCTAGATCGGACTTGATTAGTGTGTAG